>JABCKO010007948.1:0-63172 GCA_018855915.1 Tephrocybe sp. NHM501043
GGGGTTCCAAAAATTCAGAGGCAGTTTATTTTTAGAAAAGTATAGACCTTATCTGAGGCAGTCTATTTTTAGAGCAGTCCAAATCATTGGCTCCAATTTGGAAGTGACCCTTCAGAGGCCTATTGGAACCGACCAAATAATGGGCCTACAAGGGTCCCACGTGACCGAGACTTTCAATGTCTTAGGTAATATATTTAGCAGTACAAGTTCTGCTGTAAGCCACACCAGGCTTACATACTGGTATCATTTACCTTGCTGTCTGCAAGCTCTCCAGGCCCAATTGCATGAGAAGATAAATCATTATCTCAATGTGCATTAGTGGGAAGCTAGACCAGCTTTGCAAACAGTGCTGCTACTATGCATCCTCAATAAGGATGGTACACTTAGAACTGTGTTGAATGGCCAAAAGTATGTCATCTATGGCTTGGCTTGGCTCGGCTCACGGCCTGAGGCCGGGCCATGCACATCACTACTCTCCATGGGTAGTGGGCTTACAGCATAGTATGCTGATCACTGGCCAGTAGCCACCTACATAGCACATCACCAGCTTGACAGCAGCTGCTCGGCATGAGAGGACAAGCCCAACTTTCATCGCATCATTTTCAACGCAATTACATGCTTTAACACTCATAGCATCATTGATGGCACCCCCGTCGCATCCTTGACAGTAATCGCATCAGCATCCTCTCTGTAAGTATATACTCACAGCAACAGATTATTGATTAGGGTTGATCAAGCCTCCGAATCAATACACAAGTATTACATATTGTTGAATTTCTGCTACAAAGTCCTCACTGGGTCAAGCAAATTTGAGTATGGAAGCGCTACCGCACCAAGGCATAGTCCACTGGAAGTTGGCTGCACACTGCTGGCGATATCTGTCTAGCTATCTGCTTGAGAACGGCGTCAATTCCCTCTAAACGCCCCTCAATCCGCCTCTCGATCCCTCTTAGATGCTCATCCACTTGAGCCTCCAGCGCTGCAAATCGTTCGTTTTCTCGGGCTTCAAGCGCCAGGAAGTGTTCTGCCACTCTGTCCTCCAACGCAAGTAGACGTCGCTCGAACGCAATGCTTGAGTCATCATTTGAGGACGATTCACTAGGAATCGAGGTATTCCGGATGTACACAAGGGCATGGCTCGATAGGTGCCCCCTCAGGCTTAAACTGGAGACACGTTTAACACTGCAGTCAGTGCATATGAAGGTGTCTTGAGTGGAGGTAGATGATGGTTGGGTAGGAGATGATAGTATTTGGGAAGCAGGAGGACAGCCTACACATACCCAGCATGGAAGGATTATGTCTTTCTCGCAGAAGGCACAGCATGGATGGGAGGCTGGATAATGTTGGGAGCCCGCGTCGCGATGAGAGACTGTCCGAACGGAATCAAGTGATCGGAAAACGGACTTAGCCCTCTGGAGTGTAGTACGGGCGGCCTCCACAATACTCGCAATATGATAATCATGCAGAGTTTGTTGGACCTTGAGGACGGCATGGTTCAGGTCATGTGTGAAGCCGCGTTTTGTGGGAGTCTTCTCCACACATGATAGACATAGGTCAATATTATCGGACAGGTCTTCAGACATGCATTCGAGGCACAAAATGCGAGATTTTGTAATTTGGAGTTCACACCCATCACAGCCCCATGTTCTGTGAAAGATGTAAGAGATTGTAATAGGTTTCACTGACTTGTCACGTACGGATGCCATGGGAGCTTTTGAATCTCGAAATCTGACAGGGCCTGGTAGAAGCGTGCCTCTGAAGGGTCGAGTGTTTGTCTGAGGTATTCCAAGTCACCTTTCTCAGCCTGAGTTAAGGGCGATTGAGGAGTCAAACCCAGCTGGACGATGAGATCCCGTGTAGTAAGCTCTACGTATCGCTTGCGCTCTCTAAATCTTTCATCGAAGAATCGACGGGACCACATGACCTCCTGGGCCTGATGGATAGCAGCAGAGCATGCAAATGCCCAACGGGATCGAGCTGGATCTTCCATGAATTGCTGCGGAGTATACTTGTACCGAAGAAGGCTGGGTGGGGTCCGGGTAAGGGTAAATGGTTCGTTCCCTTCATCGAGAGAGTCTTCGCGCCTAGTCGTCTTCCACTGTGCAGTGATGGTGGCTGAAGCTCTATCTAAGCGACCGGTGCATGTGCGCGATGTCCCTTCCTCCACGTCTTCCACAATGAAGCTGAACTCCAGATACTTTTCATGAGATCGAGTCAGGCCCATAAACTCGAACGCGCCCGCAAAGTCCTCGCCTTTCCCAACAATCTTAGGTTGAGAGGCAAGTCTGATGGATAGGCGAAGGATGCAGGGAACCCATTCCTCTCCGAATTGGCGGTAATAGTGACCTGTCCATGTGCCCTCGATCGGGGAGAACTCTGAATTGATGTGGCTTGGGGCATCGAATTCGTAGTAGTCGGAGACCGAGTAACCATCCTGAATACCGTACTTCAAAATTTCTTTGGGAATACCAGCAGCAAGGGTTTGGGGATGCGATTTAGGAAGTATCAACGTCGATGGAGGCTCCCCGGATGGGTCTGTCCACGTCACAAACGAGTTTTCTCCAGGCTTTCTTTTGATGTCTCCATACGAAAGCTGATACTGTGGCAAGCAGATTAGCTGTGTCATTGTTTTTAACGAGTGAAACTATAACGTACGATTCCAAATGCGAAGTTACCTAACCGAGCCTGAACATCTAGGTTTGTTTGCTTGAATACGGCTGAAAAAAAAATACGGAGGGTTATCCACTATCCATTTGCACTCCAAAATGATTATGGACCATACCCTCAAGGTTCTCTATGCGATAATCGACTGCCAAAAGGATCGAGACGAGTGATTCGTTGAGTGTTACAAACTCCTCCACATCAACGACATGCTTGCAAGCGAGCCTCATCACCTTCAGATGTCGTCTGAGGAGTAAGTATATAAGAGGGAAGATATACTGGAATTTGTCGGTCTGCATAAACAGAAGAAAAGGTACCATGACTCACACGTTCGATGCGCCCAGCACCAGTGATCAAAGAAACCGTTGCAGGCGTATCGAGCTCGTAGGCAACGGCGTGTAAATTAGCGTCAAGTCTTTCCTCTTCATACCTCTCGTAGGCTTCTGTCATCCTTGACAGGTCGGGATCAGATAGGATCTTGGAGCTTACGGACCGCGTTGATCGTAGAAGCAACTCTATGCGCCAGAAGGAAGGGTGGAATAGATACTCGTCGACAGCTCTCCGGTTCGAAGGTAAAACGTATTCCAGGACCTGGAACATCGTTTGGACGAGTTCGTAGATCTTTTCCTTGTAGTGGGACATACTAGATTGCCATCCTGTGGGACGAAGTGAGAAGAGGTTGGGCTGAAAGCAAAAAAAAAACACTACCAGCAGCCCAATATGCGATCCAGTGGGGCAAGCTGCAGATTTGATCAATCGAAGTCCAGCAAACAGAATTAATAATTGCATACGTCCAGCTTTCGGGCCGTTCTCCAACAAATGTGTTAACCTCCTTAACACTAATGAAGCCAGTGCCATCGTCATCTACTGCTTCGAGAATGGGCTGAACATATGCAACATTGATGTACACCAGTGCCCATCGGTCGTCCTGATGTTTGGTAGATATCTTGAGAAAGCTATTCCTTGTCGGCGTGTCAGGTGTGGGGACCGACATTTGCGTGGGTGAGTCCCCCGAGATGAGCTGTTCAGAATAATAATCATGGAGGGCGAGCACGAAGTGTCGTGCCTTGACGCTGCCTTTCCATCCCTGAAAAGTGAATTTTCAGCAAGCCTGTTATGCGCATGACGTGAAAAGCTAACCATGTCTTTCCAAATGGTCTGCAGGTCCTGTAACGAAGTCAGGCGTAGGCATTCGACAAAAAGGAACTTCCTTACAGGATCCATTATGCGGTCGTGGGCCCCCGACAATACGGAACTGATGATGTAGTCAGCTTCGTTTTGTACGACATCAGCGAGCTGTTTGCTCTGCATGTCAAGCTTCTTCTCAAAGAGGACCATATTTCTGCTAAGTGCATCGTCAATGTCCTCTTGTAATTCCTTCAAAAGCTTTTTCCTTAATTCGGGGAGGCCGTTCGACCGCCTTCCCACCTCGCGACTCGAAAGGCGAGTATGTAATTCTCCACTCTTGACCAAAAGCTCCTCCAACAGGCCATCATCGGAGATACACGCTTTCACGCCACCATGTGCCTCGATAAATTTCTGGACGTCCCGCTCCCGTGGCGTGTCAAGTTTCCGGAAGAGAAGAAGCATGTCAAGCTTCTGGTCAATCATCTGCAACTGATCAGCTTGGATATCTAGTTTCTCGTTGGTGATATCTATTCCCAGGGCAGTATGCACTTTTAAGGCAAGTTCAAGAGCGGTACGATGCTCTACAAACGTTGTCGCAAAGTCGGATAGACGATTTTCATAGATTGTGGCTTTGACGCTTTTCGCTGGATGATATTCAGAGAAGATATCACTAGAAGAATGATGAAAGTCAAACCAAGAAATGACTTTTTGAGATACGCATCGCAAGCCGAACCACAGGCTTTGATGTCTTGGGCGATCTGGTGTACAAGTTCCTCGAGACGTTGTGCGACGGTCAAGCCATCAGGCCCTTCGCTGGAGGTTGCCACATGACGCAATCTGAGTGATAATGGGGATCCCGGGCCAACTTAAAAGGGATAATATGAATACCCACTCAAAGAACACCTTCATCAACTCTTGCATCTGCACTTTCACCGCAAGGGCCTTTCGATCATTATCGCGTCGCGTCAGGTCCAGGGATATTACAAGAGCGAATGCTCCCACGGCAACTGTAATATATTAAGCCACAGGTTTATCTGCGAAGATGCTACGTACCTCCTATGAATGGATGAATGTGACCCAATGCTGTCAGACCTTTGATAATCGTCTTGGCCGAGTCGGAAAATCCGTTCAAAGAGTCTTCGATAGACCTCATATCTAGATTCATGTCCGAGCTGTTCATCGACTTAGAGCTCAAAGTGTCACGATGAGCGTCAAAAAACTCTTTGATGAAGTCGTAGGGATCGACTGCGTGGGCCGCACTCTCCACTTTCCCTGAACACCAGATTAGCAAAGACGTCAATGCTTAGGCTCTAGGATACACACCAAGTGCACCAATATCGTGGGGTTGTGCTCCGTCGTTTCCACCGCCCAATGCAGAGGTTGTCGCGTTCTTATATCTTTGGGTGATTTGGGCGAAAGATGGCTTGCCAAGCCACATAGGAGGCATTGTGAGGTTGTGAGGGCGGAGTTCAAGCAACAACGTCTGGTACTGGCGCCGGGCACCTATCTGTTAAGTAGTAATTGCGAAGTTCGACATCTATCGGCATCGACACCTAGTTATATACTACTCGGCACAGGAAGAAGATTGATCGACAGGCTGAATGGGCGCTGACACTGGATATAGGGATCGCGATGATCCGTGGCAATAGAAAGTGGTTTTGGTTATATGAGCCACATGGCCATCAGGAGTTCTGGGGCGTATGCAGGGCGGATGAGGGTCAAAATTGGTTTGAAAAATTGGCTAAAACTCCAAACTCCACAATAGAATCTATTGACATATAAAGAACCTCCGTACCTCATTCAGGTTACAATGAAGTGCAAGAATGAGTGACGAATTAGTGCTACATAGTATCATACAAGCTCTAGCTCAGAGAGCTTTTGCAAAAGCTTTTTTAAGTACTGATGGAGATCTACCGCCGATTCGTGCCGATTCGTGCCAATAGACGGAGAACTCTTTTTATAAGCGGATAGCATATATTGCTATAAACATTGACATAGGAACATTGACAAGTTGGGAACAAGGGTTATAGGCTCAGGGTCGGACACGTGGTGAGATCTGGGCATTGAAACAAAAGTTGTGACGCCTTCAGGGCTCCAACTCAAACGCTCATTTCCTTCTGTTTTCCGCCGTTTGCGACGTAGCGCTCCTCCCGACAGGTTCTGAGGGGTACTTGAAAAAATGTTCAGCCCCAGCCTCATCCTTGCTCAAGCCTGATTCAGAATGGCCTCGAAGCAAATAGATTTTGGATAATCTGAATCCTGTTCAGAGAATTCGGGTACTCGGTAACTTCCTCGTATATGTAAGGGGCTTGGAAAATTTTAGAAATGCCGATTGCCCATCTGGACATTTTATGCAAAGTGAGGTGAAGTGGCCTGGTCGCGACCCTTCTGTACTTAAATAAGTCTTGAACACAAAAAGTGGGTGACTTCCCGTAAGAATTTGGAACGAATCTAGGGATATCTGAATGTATCAAGTGCCACCAGGGCCTGAAGACTGAGAACGAGGGTGTTTTTATTGTTAGAATGAGACATAAGAAACAGCTAAGTCAACCAGTGACAATGAAAAATGGCGAGAATGTGGATGGAGAAAAAGAGGTACATTATACTGGCGTTTCTCGGACTAAATGGGCCACCAGAGGTCTGAAAGAAAAAGATCCCATCACGTAGATCTTGTTTGACAGCGATTGTTTGTCTACAGATGGGTTGGGGGAGGCCTCCGCAGATCCTTGAAGACGGCAAAATCTGAGGGCAGTTCCAAACCTATGAAGTCAACAAAATCTAAATCTGACTTGAAATCAGCCTCGAAACCCGCCCAAATCTGCTACTGTGAATGTCCCTTATGTACACGCTGTCTTTCTGCTGAACGCGTGCTCCCTTCGGCCCTAGCCTGAAATTTTGTCCCAGTAATAATTTAAGTATAGCCGAACATGTTTATTGCTGGTGTGAATGGCATTGGATACATACAGCACATCAATGGTCGTCTCCTAGTACATTTCCCACTTGCCATTGTCAATCCCTGATTACGTACACTGGCCGTCCCCGTTTCATCTTCATCTTCTCATGTGTTAATTGATACATTTGAATGGACACTGAGATGTGATCACGCACCGCTTGAAGCGAACTTGAAGTTTTATCTGCCATCTCGTCTTGTAATCCGAGGTCCCTTTCCTCCAGCTCCTTTGACCTTCGTTGCTTCAGAATTAGCGCTCGGAGAGCCCCCGAGACCTGCGGGTCTTCCAAGGGTCGAAAGTTTATCAACATTTTCTTTCAGCCATCGAGAGACCGAAAATGACCGTTCACGGGTTCGTCCTGTGTTCATGTGCGATTTCTCGTTGGTAGAACTTATAACTGTTGTAAGTGTATTGTTCGTTTGAAAATATGTCAGACTCACACAGAGCCTGGCACAGCGGAGGAAGCTTGCGCCTTGGCCTGGCTTTATACTTCTTGTTGAGTCGAGATCTTTTATGGCGTTAGGGAGGCTACTGAACCTGTTGTGAGCCAGGCTTCGCTTCTGGCCACTGTTGGATAGACGTCTACGTGTTGCCTGTACAATACGTCTGTGGACATACGATGCCATCAGTCTTGGCAAGGCGGCAGTCCAACGATAAGGCTTACGTTACAGGCTGCGTGAATCCAGTTTTAGGGTCGTTATTTGGCTTCTTTGAAGGTTTTGGCACGTTGGGGGTTCGTTCGGACATTACTGAAGGGGAGAGGAAATACGAATACTCACTGTTTACACTTCGACATCAGGTGGGCTTTATAAGTGCATACAATGTCAAAGCCACAAACACAAGCACATACTGCGGCCTCACCTTGGCACTTGTGTGTGCCTTCTGATAATTATATGAGAAGATGGAGCCTGGGCTGATGGACCATGGATGCATTTAGCATCTATAGTGAATTATTACATAGGCCACGATATCTCATCCTATGGTGCTCGGTCAGACTTCAACGGCGGATTCATGGCTACGTACGCCTAAATATCCCTATTTGAGTGTGGAATGACATGTTGGTGTCTTGGTCGATTCCTCACTGCCAAAGGATTAGAGTGGGAATCGCAATGGGATTTTGGGCCGAACTCCGCTTTCGCACGTGAAAGATCCATGCAGGGAGCAAGCAGAGACTAACCATGAAAGCGATATCAAGATAATGATTAAGCGGAGGATCACAGCACTGGCCGATTCTTTGATAGGCTTGTTCAATGACCTTGTGAGCTTTGCGCTTGAAGTGTGGCGTTGGCCTTCAATACTATTAAAGGGATCAATCGGTGTCGGCAGCATGATATTCCTCACCGATGCAATATTGATACTCAGAAAGTTCAGATTATTGTGGCAGGCTACGCACATGACAACGTCGACAGTAAATGCCATCTTCTGTACCCATTGTGTATCCATCCGCGCCACTTGAGCGCCACTGTGACATTCAGGAAGCGATTAGGGCCGGTGTCTATGACTCGCATGACATTCGAGCCGATTATCTGACATTATCTTCACACCACCACTGGTACTCGCCCCTGCCCTCCGATACCATCAAAAATCACCCCAACAAATGCCTCGAATGCTTCACGAGTAAACTCAAAGCTCGCAGCAAATACGGTCCTGACACGGTCGACCTCTCCTACCAAGTCGTACGGACCACAACTGGCAAGCAACACCACAGGAATTTCCTTGCTTTGAGCAAGCATCTGATTCAGATAGGCCCTCTGCCAGGGGCTACGGTCTGCGTTACGGAGGACAAACACGATCGCGCCGATATCATCCGTGATCTCTTCCAAATTCGCGTTGCTGGAGTAGACGATGTGCCTCGCGGTGGGGGCGCGTTTTTGGATTTCGCTAGCAAGTGCAAGGTATGATGCACCCGCCGTGTTGCGTAAGCGGCCGGATCGATCTTTCAAGACGCCGTCTGCATCGTCAACGGCTCTATTGAGAGACTCCATGGTTGGCGTGAAGAGCAGAACCTTTTTCTGGCCACCGACATTGAGGGGCAGCTTCTCCGCTCCCCAGACTACTGCGGAGCTTTTCTGATATGCCACCTTGCTCAGCTCGAGATTCGACTTCTTCAATCCATTCCACTTGCTTTGGAAAGCCTCCTCGGTCTCGTCGGAAAGAACATCATCCCAACTGCCGACGAAGTCATTCTTTAACTTCGCTACTCTTCGACCACTTGCAGCTAATTCGTCATATGAAAGCTCGCCACTTTCGACTGCTGCATAGACCCTCTTGAGTGATCCGACGTGCCGCTCAAAAGTGTGGCAAACCATTGCCACATCTGATCCAGCTAAAAGTGACCGCAGTACACCTTCTTCTACACCACAGCCACCCTGAAGAGGCTCAGCGATCGCGTCCATCTCGAGGCAGTCGGTGACAACTACTCCATCGTAATTCATCTGATTTCTGAGCAGCTCCTTGATTACTTTAGGAGAAAGTGAGGCGGGGGTGTTGTCTCCAGTTAGTCCAGGCAGTGCCATGTGCCCAACCATTATGCTCGCAATTGGCGATGGCCCGCGAACAAGGACATCAAAGGGGACGAGCTCTGTTGCATCAAGTTCGGATTTGGATTTGGTGATGACAGGAAGGGCGAGATGCGAGTCGACGTGAGTATCTCCGTGTCCTGGGAAGTGCTTTGCAGAGGGTGCGACACCACCAGACGTGAAACCTTGGGCAACAGAAGATGTGTACCGCGAAACGTCTTTCGGATCTGTCGCACAGTAAGGTCGATATATCAATTGAAGAAATCAAGGTCAACACACACACCATCTCCATACGAACGCACACCTGTCGAGGACTGATAAGTTTCATGATATACATATCGTTCTAAGTAAATAAAAACCTATCACGGGATTCCTTGAATCAGAGTTGACATCTGCGACGGGACTGTACGCCCAGTTTATGCCGACCATCTTCAGCTCCCGAGCGGTGGCTGCAGAAACTTTGAGAGCAAGATCCGGATCACCTGTCGCAGCCAGCGCCATAGCACCAGGGCTAGAAAGGAACACAGATTAGCCTGCGGTAAATACTCCACCAAGTAATGAAACCAGACAATTGAGTCCCGGCCGTTGGTGAACTGAATGCTGACACCAGCCCTGTGTATGAATGAATAAATTGAAAAAACTGGCAAGATGTTTTATCTACTCGCCATTTTCTTGATCAATCCCGATGAGTAAAGGTCTCTCATGACCAGAATCCTTCGCAAGTTTCTGAAGAACCCGGATAATGGTGCGAACTTGTCTCGCATCTAGATGGGCACGTTGGAAACTAGGGTTCATTTCAAGGGTAGATCTTGAGCACCTTGTACATTCCTTTTCATGAGAATTACGCTGCCAAGGTGGTAATCCCGAATGAGGGTTTTGATATCGTCGCTGACTTCATGCCCGTGAAATCCAAAGACAAAGTGCTTAAGACGCCATCAATTACTACCAGAAACACCTTCCTTGCATTGGGTCACATACCTGACCAATTTCGCGCTTCGCAGTTTCAGAAAGAGAGGACATGATGGTAGGTGGAGAAAGGAACTATGCTATGATCGCTCCGGTTGGGGTGTTATCGGACCGCAATCAATGGAAGTCAAACAAAGTAACATCAAACATGTGAACAGCTTCAAAGCTTGATATGGCGGGTTGTGCATATTCCACCGGGTGAATGAATGCGGAGCGTAGTGGACAGACGAGAAAACTCAGGGCTGACCATGTTGGTGGGCTAGTTGAGTTGACCAAGTTGTGACAACATGGCGATGATATCACTCATGAGCCCAACACCCATCAGTCACGTACGTATCGGGCGCTTATCTACTGGCTTGTGTCTGTGATTATGTAACATCACATAAAGACTGAATTGGTGGTTGGCGGGGGTACATATGCTGTCTTTCCATTGCGCTATTATATCCACGGGTCACGACGCCTTGACACAATGCCTTGAGCTCCCAATATTACGCAAAGATGATAAGCAAGGGGGAAAGGGAGGAGCCTGGGGCAAAACACATCCAACGACGACGTTATAAACTTGGAATTGAAAATCTCATGGAACCTGATCGATGATCCTGTCTTGTCTTCTGGAGTCCCATCGATCACTGTATTCACGTCCCAACCATCTTGTTCGTCAGATGCACAGGCGATTTCGGTTAAAAGGGAACCGAATTTCAAGCCATGAACTGTGCGCCTTCTTTGTTCGTCTGCTCGCTAGGGCCAGTGTCCATCTTTTCATTGTTGCGATGCCGGCCATTCCATCCACTCTTTCTCCTTCGACTTTGAGCGACAATGACCCTCTTGCTTTAGAGATTAAGTTTTTCAACACAATCACAGTCATGGCCCTCGTTCTGAACGTAGCAGTCCTGGCACCCACAATCTGGTCCACACATATCCACCGAAGAAGCGGATGGTACAGCCTGGTCATTTCATGGATAGTCTATTGTATCTCTTACATCCTGCTCATTGGACACCAAACGGGGCCCGAACCACCTTATGGACTCTGTCTAGCGCAGGCCGCTTTTATCTACGCTTCCCCGACTCTGTGAGTTGAAATTCGTCCCATCAGGTAGAAACCGTTGCGTATTCAATATCCTATAGATGTGCTATCGGTCATACGACGTTGGTCATTGACGTTTGTTGATTCTACTTTCCTTCTATATCTGCCGTATTGACAGATGATATCAGTATTACACCCTCGCTTCCGCTCTCACGTATGGCAAGAAACCGCCGAGTCTCTGGGTCTCAAGAACGGTGACATTCGCTTTGTTCCAATGATGGCGTTTGGCCTGACTGGTACTTACCCATAGCTTGTGGCCATTCCGTGGGCTATCTTTGGTCTGGTGACTTATATAGTGCTTCTGGTGATCATCCATTACATCAATATGTTGTACGATTGCCTTTTGCTTACCCTCCATATTGCAAAGCTGGTGAACGACCCTGCAGTGGTGATGCGCAACCCCAATCACCTCTACTGCTATATCAAGAACTTCCAGCCGTACGTACAATCCAAAGAGAGCCTCACTTACGATACGGATGTCGTGTAATACTGACTTCATAGGTCGGTGCTTTGTGCGGTGCTCATTCTTCTCGCCGCAGCAGTCGTTCTCTCGTTTGAGGGTCAGTTAACTGCCGTCCGTTCCCAACAAAATCCTTCTGACGAGCATCGCATACAGTATATACAGCTGTACTTCTTCATCGCCACTGGGGCGCTTTCAAACTATCAAGTGCGACTAATACACACCTCACTGTGTCGATGTTCCTTCGGCTTCTGGTCTTTACCGCCATTGTACTCATAGCCACTGGGTGTGTATATTGGCGTGCTGCTTCTTTAGTTTCGAGCTCAAACGCTATAGATTGGACGTGTTTGCGGTTGCTCGTTTGAACTCAGCTGCATCAGGCTGGCCTCTGGTTCTGCCTATAGGTGAGCTTACTTTTCAAACCCAAGGTATGGTTACCAACATCGATCAGTACCCGTGCTAGCTGCGCTCGTGTTCGGAACACAGAGGGTACGTATCAGTAACCTTGGGGATTGAATCAGCAAAGCTCACTATGTACCCAGGATATTATCAAAGGATGGATTTTTTGGGAAAAGCATCGCCATTCAGTTGCACTTGCGCCCACAAATGATACAGTGTTCAAACGTGACAGTTTTCCCAAATCGAAACGCAGGATGTCGGTTCATTGATTCTTTCTATTTTTCAATACTTGGAGATGTACAGCCGGCCTCTATCTCTCTTCTAAAAATGTGCGCCACTATGGACGGAATAGCTACCCTTGTCAGTGGTGTGATAGAACTCCAGACTCTAATAATCTTTACAGCTTTTCTTTGGGAGCTGATCATTGCACCTTGGGTCTTTTTCTCATCCGTCTGTACCACAAACGTTTGTGAAATTGATCCATTAGGAAGACTGCGTCTTGTGATGAGGCTATGTCATTGATGAGACGCTCCTAACGTGTATTGTATTTGCATAAGGTGGTGACTGAATGAATAAACATCAGGGAAGTGCAATGTTGACACTATGATTCAACAGATGCATGTACGATGCTTCAGAATAACTCTAGAACACTGTTCCATCGCTTTCAATTTCGATCGGCGGGCCATTTGTTTCCGGGCGTTTCTGCTTCGCAATCTCTCGACCACCTTTCCAAGTTGCGCCTTCCAAAACCTGGGCAAGTGTGAGTTGTTCTGCTGTCAGACCTAACTTTGTACGGATTGTATTGGCAATGCGGTCACTGTCCGGTTTCTTCGGTGAGTGGCCAACACAAGGGCCAAAAATAAGCACTGCTCACAGTTCGATCACAGTCAGCGCACGCCATTCCACGATCGCGGGATGCGATGGTGGTACTTTCGGAAGACCAGATTTCGGGTCGATAGGAAGAAGGCCTGATTTGAGAGTCAACACGCCCAGATCAACGAGTAAACCACCTGTATAGAGATCGGGAAAATCAGGGCTAAGTCGAAATAAAGGCAACGGAACTGTATACCATTGCGATATTCGGGAAGACCGGTCAAATCTTCCAGACCATCGATCTTCCACTTGGCAACTTTCTGAAGCACCTCGACGATACTGTAGGTAAGCCAGCTGGTGAGCTTGTGGAAGGCCACCAGATTGTCACCCTCGGATTGAGAAGGCGTGGAAAGCACAGTGCATGGCCAGACATCGCCGAGGGATTTACCAGCCAATTGAATTCTCGACGGCCAGATTGGATTGAGGCCTTCTATGAGGGTGTACCAAATTGCTGACAAGGGAACTACGCGCGTGCCGTTGGAGTCAAGTTTGGATTCGGATTCCAGAAAGTCTAAGTATGCGTCAAGCAAGCTTTAGAGAAGGAAAGAACTGGACAAACCGATCATATTTCCTGGGCGACCCTCCTCACCAAAGAATATGGGGCTGGCTTTGAGAGCGTTGCTCAAGCCAGTGAGCAATGACGTGCGCCCTTCGAGGCCGACCATCGGGTTGGCGTCATTGACCTGCATTGCCTCGGCTACCCTCTGAACTGTGATCTTGGCCAAACCCGCGGCTATACGCAGAACACGTAAAGTTGCAGGTTAACGAGAATCGGAGGGATGAACGGCTTACCGTCAACTCTGAATGGCTGGTCAGGGTGACTGGAGAAGAATCCATGCTCGAACATATGAATACTCGCAACACCCAGACCCTCAGAACGAGAGAACTTCAATCCGGAGGATTTGTCATGGTACGACCACTGATTCCCTGCACCAGCATCGAGGAGGACAGACACGATGAATAGATCGATGCTACGCTTGATGACTTCCCAGGAATCCAGGGAATCATCTTCGACGCGCCATTTGGCGATGCCAGGCAAGACGCGCTCAACGCCAGCATCCAAGTGCCTCCAACGTCCGTGAGGTTTAATCTAACGAGATCCGGAGAAGATTCACGCCCTGGCCAGTCGATAGGGACAATGTCAACATACCGAGGTAAAATCCGTTCCATAATCACGCTGAGGAAGCAAAGTGGGTCAGTCGGTGTATGTTATCGAGAGACACAAGTAGCGAGGCAAACCTTCATGATTTCGATACAGTATGCAGCAACGTCTGCTTCTTTCTCTGGGTGGTAATCAAAGTACTCCAGCTTTCCTTGCTTTGCAAGGTCATGAACACGACTACATCGTTCGCGGATTGCGGGAAGAGTGCGAAGGTACTCCGCTTTCTGTTCGAGGGGGATGATTCCTGCAATATTCATGGTGGTTGGGGAGAAATAGTCAAAGTCAAGTTCCGGGGAGTGGAGAAGCGCTCGAAGAGCTATATGTGCATTGTGACTTCATGACCGCGTGTCCAAAGAATGGTCGAGATTGGAGATAAGATTGCTTGTCTTTGGCGTTATCCAAATTGATGCGCGATATGGAAATTCAATTCTACCAAAACTAGCAGTGCTACCTACTTTCTGCACACCAAGTCCATGAAATTGTCTCTACCTAGAAGGTCCGTTCAGAAAGGAACATTGTATGAGACTTTATAAGGGGATCCCTGCGATACATGGGCAGGTCGTGGCCGTTGGATAGTGTTGCCTTTAGGGACAATTGGAGCAGTGTAGAAAGCTTCATCCTTTCCCTCAAACATAGCAGGGAATTTAATGTCCAAATCCGAATCCCCCTTCTCTTCATCATGTTGGAACGAGTCAGGTGCAAAGTTCGTCGAAGCGAGTGCTGCTTCGGCGTGAACTGCGAAACTCAAGTGAGAACACAGGCAGGTATATAATAGAGGCAGATGCGTACGATATTGGGCTAATCCTTTGCCAAAGTTCAATCGGCAAATCACTCCGAGAACTATACTCGCGATTATAAGGACAAGCGATGCAACCGTGAAACATCCAAGATAAGGCCAGTGCATGAAAGACCTATGGGCACCGTCCTGAGGTGGTAAGTGGTAGGGCCAAAAAGGATACATACCATCGGTAGACCCTAGAGTAGAACATGATTGACCACCCCGACAAGTAGAAGAAAGCAATCCCGAGGAAGGCCACCATCATGAGCTTCCTCTCACGTCGGATAGCAAACCAACCCTGAATCGATGTGAATGAGAAATATGTGATACTCCATGATTGTTCGTGCATACCATTGCAATCCACGGTATGAGCAGCTGGGAAAGTTTAATATAATGTTATATTACCCGCTGGGGAAAGCACGCACAACAGTGGTGGCCGTGAAGAGGGCCTTATAGATAGGGTTGTGACTGGAAATCTCTGCGATGGCTGTGTGAATGAGAACGTCGATCCAAAGTCCCCCAGCAGCAACGAGTACAAAAAATTCAAGCTGAAGACATGCCAAAAGTGCCATGAAGAGCTAATATGCAATGTTAAGGAGTTAAACGCATTCGAATGTCCTCAAGTTCACCTTGTTGATTCGGTTAATATGCTCCGGTGCTCCGACGCATTTGAAAGATTGTGCGTTATAGTTCTGTTAGTTATTGTTATAATCAGTCGAGATGAGATGTACACCAGAATTCGCCGCACGCGCAGAAGTGTTAATGAAAGATAACACGCAATCAAGAGGGCTGTAACATTCAAAATGAGATCGGGAATCTGTGTTGCGACTTGTGAACGACGTGATATCAATGGTCGAACTGCTGAGTACCTCGTACGAGAAACGGAGTCGGAAGTACGTCGGGAAGACGTTGAAGGAACACGGCGTGCCAGGCTTGAAAATTATCTCTGAGAACTGATCTTCAATGTATCTTGTACGCCAAACGGCATACGCGGACCACGCCGTGATTAGGAAGCGAGTGAAAAGAACGGCGAGGCTGTGATTAATAAGATGAAAAGAATCAGAGTAACTATGCGAAACCATTACGCACGTATGAGGCACAGAGTCGTACATGATGGCGATTACAGAGATAGCAAAAAGCCAAAACTGAAGTAGTACGAAAGCCAGGTCTTCACGCTTCGAATTACGCATACTGTGAGAGAGTTTCAGAAGTGCAGCAAACAAAAGAAGAGCACACTTGCACACATTTGTTCAGAGTACACCAGGGTTTGTGTGCACTGGCGATTAAGAACAATAGTGTTCCCATGGGACTGTAGCATGATACCCGTTACATTCTTCGTTGGGGAGTTATCGCGGTTCGGTGTAATACGCAAACCATCGCTTAACGCATCGAAAGACTGTTCAACGACTTAACAATAATAAAAAGAGAAGGGACGAGTTTATTTACTGTCGCTTGACGATCGTCAGTTGTCTAAATAGAATGTTGTGTTATTTCAAGGTTGCGTGATGAGGTTTAAACACGCACAGGAAGGTTGTGTCCATCGACAGATGACCGGAAGATGTCGAAACATGGCCTCGCCTTGCCGTGGGGGATGTCGTTGCACATGCGAAGGTGCCACTTCCCAGATGAGCCTTCAAGGTATGTCATGTTTTTCGGTGGAATGTCTGCGACCGTGGTGATGGAAGAGAGTAGGGAGTTATACTCGGCATCGATAGAAAAGAGAAAAGACTGGATAATGCCCTGGGCAAAACAATGGGCGAAACTGAAGATGAAGAATGCAGTCGTGATTCGATTTAGAGTAATTCGGGAGTACTGTCCATGCAAAGGAGATTAGGATGCTGTCAATGACAAGGTCTTGTGCGCACCAACGAACTGAGTCTTATCTGAAAAGAGTGAAGGGCATACATCGTCAAGAGAAGCTACAACTGGTAGAAAATAAACGGATTAAAGAGTCGATAACCAGTCCGACCAGAAAACACTGAAGACTGAAAAAGAGAAATGGACCCAGCCACCACTAGCAACGGTGAACTTCGAGGGAAGACGGCTCGCCGAGCACGGAGGATGATGGAGCAGAACAAGAAGCTGGAGCTACTCATAATGGGCACCCAATCAGGTACATATCAAACAGCAGGTTCCTTGACTGTTCATTTACAACTCGAGATCGACAGTTGGTGGATGCAACAAATTGGCCTGATGACAACCATCAACAGAACGTCTATAGGGACTTTAAATTGAGCAGATGTATTTCCGAACGATGGTGGGAGCTGCAAACGGTAGACGCCGGTGTACGACAACCTTGGCAACGACACAATCAATTCTAATTTCTCATGATAATGCCGCGACCGCCCCCACTGACTTTAGCCTCACTGCGCTTTCCTTTTCGTCGCACTTTCCGAACGTGTGCCAACCTGCGAAACGATGGCCTGCTACGTTCAGTTGCTGAGGAGAACCAAGATGTCAATGCCATGGATCGGCTCTTGAAGGTCGTCAGTGAGTTCTCGTTCACATTCAAAAATATTTCTGAATACGAAGATGACGAACCATTACCTTAGTGGCACGGTCCAACCCAGCTTATAATACGTGAATAGTCACCGCGCTTTCTTTGGCGAATTTCCTCATCTCCTTGGTCACTGTAGCATCATGCCGATGAGAACGCCTGTACTCTGGTCTGAGTCGCTTCTCAATGCTTCTGTTGAGCGAGGACAAACGATGGAGCAATCTCCGACCGCACAGGCTCCATTAGTCCCTCGCAACATGTATGATTCGTACACGGAACTCATACTGCCCTTTGGCTCCTCGGCAGAGCAGAAAGAGGAATACATTAATGCCTCTGGAGGCATTCGGACGGGAAAGTGAGCTGCCTCCTTCATCTACAATCTATTCGACTGATTCTGAGACTAGGCTCATGGAGCACCTCGACTCTCTGGCGGGTTCTATCGCGTACAAGCATATGCTCGGGCCGGGTGTTCAGACTCTTGGTCGGATACAAGAACGTGGATTTTACATTGTAACAGCTTCTGTGGACCGGTAATGTGATTTCCCCATCAAAGATAGTAACGGCACTGAGGATATTCTGCTTAGATTGGACATGTTGGCTCCTTTGAACCCATCCCGGGATCTTCGCCTAAGCGGACAAGTTATTCACACAGGCAGGAGTTCCATGGAAGTCGCAGTCAAGATGGAAACTATGAGATCTGGACAGCCTGACGAAACTGTACTCCTTGGTACCACGCCATTCCATTTTATATCATTCCCTGGCGCTCAACACGATTTTGTTTCGATCAGGACGTTTCTCGATGGTTTGTCGAGATGCGTATTCTCACAAGGCGCGTCAAGTCAACCCTCTCACCATCTCTACCGCTGAGGAACAAAGTCTTTACACTATGGGAGAACGTACGTCAGGGATCTTTGCGCCTATATTCCAAATTTGACTATGGCATCCCAAAAGATATGAAGAAACGGCGACAATCAGGAGCACTCCGTTCGTTGTCGCGCGTCCCGCCCACCTCAGTGGAAGCCGCAGCTCTTCATGACTTTTATCTTCAGCATGGACAGTACCACATGAGGGACGAGGATGAACCTGCTGTCGGCGACAAGATCTGGATGGGTGATACTCGATTGGAGAAGTGCATGCTGATGTTCCCTCAGGAACGGAAGTAAGTAATGCCCCCTGTCCTCTTCGATTGATTGTCCTCAATTCCTGCCAAAGTGTGCACCAAAAGGTCTTTGGTGGGTATTTGATGAGGCTTGCTTATGAGGTAGTTACTTTCTCCTAATCATAAGCATTACCCTCTGACGGCCGTCGTTCGAAAGCTTGGGTTCGTCAACGCAAGTATCCTGACTCGTGGCCCTGTGCGTTTCCTCTCCCTGGATGGAATCTCCTTCGCCCGACCTGTCCCTATCGGTTCGATTCTGCGCCTGTCGTCTGTTGTTCTCCACACCAGCACGCCCAAGTCCGACTCTCAATTCCCTATGCTTGTCGTACGTTGCTACTATCGTTCGAATCTCCTACTTATATGCTTACTCGCGAAACTTCTATTAGCACGTTGGTGTAAAGGCGGATGTTGTGGATGTGAGGACAGGATTGGAGCAGAACACGAACGACTTCCGGTTCACCTGGTGTAGAGACCACGGCGAAGGTGTTCCGCGTAAAGTCGTGCCGAAAACGTACAAAGGTCAGCATTCGAACGAAACCTTTTCATCCTTTGTTTTGCTCACCCCGGGAATGTAGAAGCGATGCTATGGCTTGAAGGTAGACGGGCTCTAGAGCTGGGCGATGAGATCCGGGGCCTGAGGCAGCAATAATAGATAGGCCATGAGCACTTAAGTTTAATAACTATTCTTCGTTATAATTTATCTGCGGAGAGAACTATTACAGTCATAGAATTCTAGATTTTGTGTGGGAGGGGACTTGTCTGGAATTGACGTTCGCGTGACTCCTTCCCCAACTACCATCACACAAATGGCAATGCTTGCAGCTGTCGTCCCTGGATATCCTTGAACACTGAGCGTTGTGCGCCGAGTGTACCTATATGTCACAAGTTGCCTCGATACTAGCAGCATACACATCTTTACGCCTTCAGTGAACTCACGTCGCGTCAACTTGTGCAGTGCAGTCTACAGCACGTCCAATCTACCTTCTAAGGCACATGCCTCTTCGATTCGTGCGCGTCAGAGTGCCTCGCGTCGATAGCCAGGATGTCTTGCACATAGCCACTACCGCAACCTCGCTAACAAAAGAATTGTCAAACATGTCTTTCTTTCCTCCAGCAACGGCGGCGGTGTCAATCGTTTTGCTCATTCTCCAGACGTTACAGGTGAGAGCACTGCCTCGATTATTTATCTTGCAGATATTTAACTCTTATATGGCAATCTATAGGGTGTACAGGTCAATTGTACCTCTTCCCGTTTGAAGCCTCCATGTTGGCTGATTTTGAAGAACAGAGTAATAAAGAGGCCTGCTTTCGGTGCGTTTTAGAACTTTCTGTAGGGTGTCTTCTAAACATTCCTCGCAGGCTAGTCCGACGTAGCGCACGCATACTTATAGATATCAACGAGCAGATGGAAGGGCGATGGGACACGGCGCCGCCTACCCTTATTCGGAATTTGGAGAAATTTCAGGAGTAAGAAGACTTGGATTTGCCATTGAACGTGTGTGATTTTTTGATACGTCTCGGAAGGACCTTGAATTCCATTCACGACTTCATGAAAATGCTAACGGATGCGACATGGGGACGTCGGTTCATGAAGAAGACAACGATCGAGAATGCCATCAACGACTATACGGAACAACTTGGCGATGCAGCGCAGTCGTTTCAGGTCTCTTGTATAGCCTTCTCCTGTCTGGAGCATTCCCTCATTTGTGTTACGTCTAGATTGCAACATTGATCGATATACATTACGCAGTATCCCGTCCCGGGCTGAAGGATCGTCCGCATGCCACTGAACCGCCTTCTCCACCCCCTTCATACCGTTCAGGCGCTAGTAACTCCTCGCCAGCGTCTATTTCGGAGAGCAGGTCCACCTCTTTCGCGTTGGTGGACTCGCCAATAGACGTCGGGGATGGGACAGATCCCTTCTCGTCACCTATCGTAGCCAACGCCCTTGTTGACGAACCTGAAACTGATGATGAGTTCGAAATCATATCTGACGATGTCCTTGACGCCCGTGGGGTACTTATCTTTGTTTCTGGCCGAGATCACCAAATATATTGATATATACCTTCTTCAGTTTCGTCGATATCATCAGTCCGAGGTTCGTTTAAGGGGTAGGGCTAACCTCAAGGGCGGTTGGTGGGCAGGTGTCAGCCCTGCTGAGGTAGAGGGTCGACCTACGTTAATCAAGCGATATGAAGGACCGACTGAGTTAGCTTTGAAGGTCGGTCGTGTCCTGCGATGATACTCTGTGCGCTATCAATTCCGCATCTAGGCCTGGATCGATGATGTCAAGCTGCTCCAAAATGTGTTGTACGTCAAGGATGAGCTTGTTCATTCTGTTTCTTTGGCCTAATGATGCAACAGCCACCCGAGTCTCCCGCAGATGGTAGGGTTGTCGGAGGGAGGTGCTCCAACGCCATTCATATTATTGTCCAACGGTTGGCCATTTTCAGTGCACTCCAGAATTCACTGATTCACAGGAGCCTTTCAGTGCAAACTCGCGCTCCGCAGGCATTGCTACTTGAAACTCTGAAAAGAGAAGGTCTGGCGGCCTGTGCCGGCCTCATTTTAAATTTTGTGCGTCGCTCGCCAAGGCTCGTGCGTTTCTTACCGTCCGTTTAGTACCAGGACGTCGTGGTATGGATTCTTTTCTCACTTTTGGACTGAGGTTGCCACTGACACTTTCTTCTCAGGACGCTGCCGTATACATTCAGCGGCAGAGGGGACTGAGTGACCACGAATTGCAAGACTTTGTTGGGGTTTGTGCAACGTCTCCCGAATGCCGGGGCAGCAAAGGTCCTTATCACACTTCTAGGCTGCCTCCTTTAGAGTTGATGGTTCCAGTACGATGATCATGGGCCTGCCTCCGCCGAGGATGGGTCGATGGTATACCGCGAGGAATTATGGCTTGACCGAGAGTCTTAAGATGGCCATCATGAGTGTATGCCGCTTATATTTCCTTCAAGCCAACCACTTTTGACAAAGGTTATAATCAGATGCTGCCGAAAGGAGGGACTTTGCAGTACAAACGGGAAGATGATATAGACAACGGAGAGACGACGAGGTTGATCAGTCATCTCGTCACGCTGATTCGAGGTCTCCTCCCTGCGGACAAGGCTTCGATCCATCTCCCCCCTCGCGTGCAGGCTCTTATCAAGGGGCGAGATGATGATAATGACGACGACGATGATTTCTACCGATCAGCACCACGGCCGAATCTAGACTTGCGTCAGCTTCGACTTTCGAACATTGACGCCGATATGCACGACCACACGTGGACCGAAAACGGGGGCATACCCTCGCACAAATACGCCGTTGGCGATTATGGGTATATACCTGATGGGGGGAAGGATTTCGATGATTTCGTCGTGCTCGGGAATGTTTTGAAGGAGGGGTTGGGGGATGGGTTCGCCATCCAGAACGAGGCGCGTGGGGTCCAGTGGTCCTGGAAGGATATACCGATCCGCCACGCGGATATGGAGCCCTATCCGTTGCCTGGGGACGCTACCTGGTGAGGACGTTTTCCATGGTCCGAAGTCAGGCATCTAACGGGATTTTAATTTCTCAGCTGGACTATGGTGGTCCTTCCTTTTGCGCAAGTCGATTGCCAAGTCGTCCATTCGTCCTCGTTTGAGCGCATTGCGGACGCCTGGCGGTACCTGCTGCTGAATGGGAAGGAGCTGGGCGCGAAACATGACGTCCGGCCGGATGAACTTGTGCTCAGTAAGTAGCCTCACATGGTTGTTGTTATTACTGACACTGGGTTTCAGTCACTCGCGCTGGGACGAACCAGGATTTCTACATCCACGATTTTGACAGCCAGCCTCCACTGGCTGGGCGGCCCAACCAGGCGTTCAAACCCGTGCACCAGCCGTTCGTGCAGCGCCAGGGCTTCAACACGGTCAACCCGGCGCACGGGATGCTCAACAGCCGGTTCGTGAATCCGACGAACCCGCCGGCGATCATGTACTTGGTCACGTCGCTGGTGCCGGGGTTTGAGCCGTATTGGGCGCATAGCCCTGTGGCGTGCCCGCCGGGGGCTGCGCGGCCGACGTTGAGGAGGGGGTGGACGTATAAAATTGGATGGTGGGTCGGTCGTGTAGTGTGCTTGGAGATTTTTGCTGATGTTGTGACAAGGTCGACGGGATTCATTGATTGGATTCAGCTGCACCCGGAGGACTTTGGGTAGTGACGGACAGCTTTGGAGACAGGTTATTTAGCAGTTGCTGCTGGTAGCTCAAATGTATGATGATTACAATCAGAACGAATTCGTACAGTACAGGGGGTGGGCGTTTGTAGGTATCATGCAGGGCCCGGAAAAGTGTGGAATGGTGGTATATAAAGAGAAGGGGTCGTGATTCGTAGCGGGGGTCGTTATAATAACAGGAACGTGTGGAGGGATCGACTTCTAGCTTCTAGCGGGGCTCGTGCTCTTATTCCTCCGACCGTTGGGAGGGTCGGGAGGAGGCGGGAGGCCACAGTTGAGTGGGGCGTTCTCGCCGCACTTGATGTGGCAGCGGAAGGGGCAGTCGTCGCATTCGAGGGAGGGCTTGCGGCGGAGGAGGGCCTTGAGGCAGACGTCGCACTTGGAGTTGGTGGTGCCGATGCCGAGGGCGAGGAGGTGGAAAGGGATCCAGGCGGGGGAGAGGTCGCTGGTGGTGGTAGTGGCGGGTTTGTGGAGGGTGAAGCGGTGGACGAGGGGGGCGACGTAGTTGGAGTTGGTGGAGCCGATGGTGGCGTGGAGGGAGGAGGGGAGGAGGGAGGAGGAGGCGGTGCGGTAGGAGTCGAAGGAGGCGATGGAGAGGAGGGAGGAGGAGGAGGAGGAGGAGAGGACGTCATGCGTGGGCGGGACGTCGTTGGGATCGGGGGTGGGGCGGATGGTGAGGATGGAGGACAGGGACGGGACGGGAGTGCAGGACGGGGGCGGGTGGCGGACGACGGCTGTGCTGTACGAGGGTGAGGCGTCGTCGTTGAGCAGAGGCTGGATGCTAGACGTAACGGTGTTGACGGCATCAATGAACTCGTCGTCGTCGTTGAGCAGAGGCTGGATGCTAGACGTAACGGCATCAATGTCGTCGTTGAAGCTCGGGATGCGGGGCCGGGCGCCGGACAGGAACTTGATGCTGCCGACATGGGCGTCGGGGGGAACGGCGGCCTCGATCGCACGCAGGCGGCCGAGGATGTCGCGTGTGGACGGGCGTGCGGCGGGGTCGGACCGCGTGCAGTCGATGCAGAGCGCGAGAAAGTCCGCGGGGCAGCCGGGGTCGGCCAGGCTGCGGAGCTCGTCGGGGTCGATGGCAAAGTCCGGCGGGTGGCGCTTGAAGTGCGTCTCGTCGGCAAGGCGGCGGGCGGCGATCTCGCACAAGATGACGCCGAGCGAGAAGACGTCGGTCTCGACGCCAAACTCATCGCCGCGCAGGATCTCGGGCGACATGTACGCGTCCGTCCCGCAGAACGTCAGCCGCTTCCGCTCCTGCTCGTTGCGCGCCGCAATCCGCGCAAACCCAAAGTCCGTCATCTTCAGCCGCCCGTTGTCCGTCACCAGCAGGTTCTCCCCCTTCAGGTCCCGGTGGATGCAGTCCCGCGCATGCAGGTACGCCAGTGCACGCGCCACGTCCGTCGCAAACGATAGTCGCAGCCCCCACTCGAACCCCCGTCCCCCGTCGTGGATGAACCCCCGTACGTTCCCGTTCGACACGTACTCAGACACAATGTACACCCGCCCATCGGGCCCTCGGCTCAGCCCAATGAACAGGCAGATATTCGGGTGCCGGCACTCTCGCATCAGCCGCCACTCCCGCTCAAAGTACTTCCCCACATCGTACTCCTTCGACGGCAGCACCTCCTTGATCGCCACATCGATCCCCAGGTACTCGCCCTTGTACACGTTCCCAAACGACCCTGACCCCAGCTTCGTCCACTCCCCCTTGATGTCCTCGAACGCGATAACGTCGAACGACTCCGAGTGCATCCTCGTCGGCGTCCTGGCACAACAACCCGCCCCTCCTGTAATTAGCAATCCAATCACATCATGCACGTGTTCCCGTCACATCACGCGACCCATCCGTCATACATACGGGCTGCGACCATCAGTACGACGAGGAGTCCGGGTAGGACCAGATTTGGGTTGCATCATTAGATGGTGCGGATAGTGAGTTTACCCCCTCCGTACTACTTCTCATGTATTTTAATTAGCTACACTATTATCGACCCCATTCAGAAGTGGTAATCTCATAGTGCATTTGCGCCAGCAGTGGGGTAAGAGCACGATGGTCCACTCTACAGGATGTACTGGTCCACGTGGTACTCTCGACATCAGATGGATATTTTGCTCTGCGTTCATGCAGCACGCTCATCTGATGTTGCGGTGCAGTGCTGTGCTGGGAAGATGTAGCTTTCAATGTCGATCTTGTTTGTTTGACCATTTCTGACCACGGTTTGTAACACAGCCCTTTCTGGTTCTCTATCGCTACAACTTTGCTGCATACCTGCTCAAGACTCGAGACTTAGTGCTACGACTCAGTGCTACGACAAACTTTAGCTAATGAAGAAGATCACAAAGGGATTCGAGAAGGTCGGACAAAAGCTCCTACCACCAAAGGCTCAACCATCGTCCGCTGCTTCAAGTGAGACTGCCCAGGATACCTCCGCATCTCCTGCTGGTACCAGGGCATCTACCCCTTTGGCCTGCGATTCCTCTTTTGCAAACATTGCCACAGGTGCAGCGGTTACTGCCGCTATTGGTGAGTCATCCCTGTCATATCCTATCTGTGGATTAGGCGCCGACGCAAACCCCTCGATATCCCAGGTTCACACGCTCTTAGCACCAGCCTAGCTGTTTCTACTCAAGGAAATTCTCCTCGGGTTGTGGCTGTCCCTTCAATCGCTGTTGATCAAGCGGGAATTGGTGCGCATTTCCGGCTAATTTGTTAAATAAGATCCCAATAGTTGTCAAGAATCTATGTCTGCTCCCTCTCCCATCCCTGGAGAGACTAGCGCCGGGACAGTCGATTTTTTGCAAGTCACTGGCTCTCCAGGGCCCGGTGAGTATAGGATCATCACCAACTCTCTCTATTTTGCTAACCAAAAACAACTTACACCCCAGAGGGTTCCTTTACAGACCAAGAAGTTACTGTTCTTGGTGAGCATAATCTTGTGGAAATTTACAACTGTTGAAGACCCTGCACACCCCAGCTCCCACCAGCAACACCTCCCAGGATGTCAATGCTTCTATTTCTGCTCAAGATTCCACAGGTAGAAATGAGTGCTGTACTTGATGCTTTCCCTCCTTGCATATATTGACTCCCCTGCAGCACATAACACAAAACTGACATCTGGGCTCCTTACAGCTTGGAGTGGCACACAGATGCTGCTCAACAAGGCTGTGGGGCTGCTGGATGGGACCCCCTTGAAGACTCCAGTCAATGCTGTCAATGTTATTATCAAACTTGGAAATGTATAGCCTCTTATCCTCTCGTTATATATGCCACATTTACTCAAGGCAGGAATAGGATGTTGCTGATAACAATGATGCTCTCAAGGACATCATGACTAGCATTGAGGAGCGTCTCGACATTGTTGCCACAGCATTAGCCAAGGAGGGTGATATGGTTTCCACAGTTATGATTGAAGACTTTGCTGGGTATGTTGGATGCCCCTCCTGACCATTCATATCTTTCTGACATCATGCAGTATACTCATCAAGAAGATTCTTGAACTTCACTTGATGTCAACACAGGCAATGTGGAAGAAGATCCTGGAAACTGATGACAACAGGAAGAAGCTTAACCAGATGTTCAGAGAGATTGATGAACAGACAAAAAACTTCCATGTATGTCTTCCCATATATTTGTGCTACTAGGAATGGTCTCATCAGGGTTCTCTAGCTAAAGATACTTCTCAAAGTAGAAAGAACTGTCCATGGCTTGCGTGATTCATTTCAGGTCTCTGTAAATACATTTTTGCTAGTGACTTTGTGCTGACTCTGCACTTTAGCAATTACTGCTCAACAACTGGCCCTATTCTCATACAGCACAGTACAACACTGATTTACAAGATGCAGCATTGCTGGCCCGTAGAGCTTGTACTGATGGAACACGTGTTCACATACTTGAACGCATATCTGAGTGGGCACAGGATTCATCTCCAATGAGTCCACAGGTCTTCTGGTTGACTGGCCAAGCAGGCTCAGGAAAGTCCACCATTGCCTACTCTGTAGCTCATGACTTTGATGAGGGTGGCAAATGGCCTAACCTCCTCCAGGCAACCTTCTTTTGTTCTCGCCAGTTTAAGGATACAAGAAGTAGGAATTACATCATTCCTACTATTGTGTACCAGCTTGCACGACATTCTAGATCATTTGCACATGCCTTGCTCAATGCTGACAAGGAGGATTCAATTAACACAGCTAACAAGCAGATGAAAGATCTGTTGGTCAATCCTTGGAAAGAATCTGCTCATGTTCGTTCTCCTGATTTGCCACCATATCTCATTATAATTGATGCCTTGGATGAGATTGATGACCAAGGAGGGTCCAAGTTCCTCAAGGACTTGCTGGTCATGATCAATGCTGGTGAACTGCATGGTCTCAAATTCCTTGTCACCAGTCACCCAGATCCTGGGCTTGCTGCTCTCTGCAAATCCTTCTCATCTGATGCAGTCTGCCACCTCTTTGATGTTGCTCAAGAGGAAATCAAAGGAGATATTACCACATATTTGCAGGCAGAGCTCCCAATGCTGAAAGATCAGCCTAGATTCACAGAACTTGTCACCCAGTCCAATGGCCTTTTTATCTATGCATCAACTGCAGTGAGATGCATACTCAGGTGGCCACATACAACTAAACATGAGCAATGCCATTTAATGCACAAGCTGCTTGACTCTATCTATGATCCTAAAGTTCTGAAAAACTCAAGAGTTACATTGCAGATTGATGTACTATATCAGCAGATCCTTTCCTATGCCTTTTCTGAGCTGGAAGAGGAGCATTTCCAGGATCGCTTGCATATTTTGCATACTATTCTCTGTGCTCAGGAGCGTGTTTCCTCTTATGTTGTAGTAGAACTTTTGGACTCTGAATTACATAGTCACAAAGACCAGACTGACAGCCTAGTAGAAGTTCTTCATGCAGTCCTCTATATCAAAAATGGATGCATCTTCTGGTACCATGCATCATTTCCAGATTTTATTTTCACTCAGACTTGATCCAATTTCAGCACTCCTGGAATCACTGGTCACACTCTTGATCTACATTGTGATCAAACCATCCATCATGGTTTCCTTGCCAAGCAGTGCTTTTCTATTATGATGTCTGGCCTTCACTTCAACATTTGTGATCATCCATCATCCTTTCTTTTGGATTCAGAAGCCCCTGGTCTGCAGGCTACAATTGAGCAGAATATTTCAAGTGGGCTGAAATATGCCTGCATGTACTGGGCTCAACATATGGTTGAATCAGGACATGGTGGTACCTGGGCATTGATAGACCAGTTTAAAGATTTTCTTTCTATGCAAGTCTTATTCTGGATAGAAGCAATGAATCTCATGCAACAAGCTAAACAATGTATTACAATGCTTCAACTGGTCCACCCCTATGTGGAGGTAAGATAACTGTTTGTATAAAATTTCAAACTAATAGAAGGCAAAGCAGGACACATCAAATACTGCACAGGATGTAGCAGAGATTGCAAGCTTTGCTACATATTTTGCTGCACAACAGATGTCATTGTCAACACCACATCTCTATATTTCAGCCCTAACAATGTGGCAAACAAGCAGTAGGATTATAGGAGGATGGAAAAGGCATTTTAATTCACTGCCACATCTTGTAGGGCAAAGAGTCAGTACAGGAGAGCTTATAAAAATGAAGCCAAATAAAGGATGTCTAAATAGTGTTGCATTCTCCTCTGATGGTACCCACATTGTCTCAGGATCTTATGCATATGTGCAGGTGTGGGATGCCTTGACTGGTGAGAAGCAGCAGCAGCTAATAGGCCCCACCAATTATGTATCATCAGTGTTATTCTCCTCTGATAGCACCCAAATTATCTCAGGCTCTGATGATGGGTCTGTGTGGGTGTGGGATGCCTGGACGGGTGAGAGGCTGCAGCACCTAAAACTCCACACCAACTCAGTGTCATGCATTGCATTTTCCTCTGATGGCAACTGGATTGTCTCAGGTTCTGCTGACCAGTCCTTGCAAGTGTGGAATGCCTTTACTGGTGAGGTAATGCAGCAGCTTCAGGGCCACACTAGCAAAGTGAGATATGTGGCATTCTCCTTTGATGGCACCCACATTGTTTCATGTTCTGGTGACAAGTCTATATGGGTCTGGGATGCCTTGACTGGCAAGGAACTGCAGAAACTAGAAGGGCACACTAGTGGAGTGACATCTGTAGCAATCTCCCCAAATGGGACCTACATTGCTTCAGGCTCTCATGATGGGTCTGTGCAGGTCTGGGATGCCTTGACTGGTAAGGAGTTACAGCAGCTAAAGGGCCACACTCATGAGGTGATAGCTGTGGCATTCTCCTCTGATGCTACCCATATTGTCTCAGGATCTTGTGACCAGTCTGTGCGGGTCTGGAATGCCTTGACTGGCAAGAAACTGCAGAAACTAGAAGGGCACACTGATGGGGTAAGATCTGTGTCATTCTCCTCTGATGGCAACCGGATTGTCTCAGGTTCTGCTGACCAGTCCTTGCGAGTGTGGAATGCCTTTGCTGGTGAGGTGATGCAGCAGCTTCAGGGCCACACTAGCAAAGTGAACTATGTGGCATTGTCCTCTGAGGGCCATTACATTGTCTCAGGCACTGGTGACAAGTTTGTCCATGTCTGGGATGCCTTGACTGGCAAGGAACTGCAGAAACTAGAAGGGCACACTAGTGGAGTGACATCTGTAGCAATCTCCCCAAATGGGACCTACATTGCTTCAGGCTCTCATGATGGGTCTGTGCAGGTCTGGGATGCCTTGACTGGTAAGGAGTTACAGCAGCTAAAGGGCCACACTCATGAGGTGATAGCTGTGGCATTCTCCTCTGATGCTACCCATATTGTCTCAGGATCTTGTGACCAGTCTGTGCGGGTCTGGAATGCCTTGACTGGCAAGCAACTGCAGAAACTAGAAGGGCACACTAATTGGGTTACATCTGTGGCATTTTCCTCCAATGACACCTGTATCTTTTCAGGCTCTGTTGATGACAAATCTATATGGATGTGGAATACCCTGACTGGTCAGAAGCTGCAGCAGCTAAAACTCCACACTAATTGGATGACATGTGTGGCATTTTCCTCTGATGGCACCCACATTGCCTCAGGTTCTGATCACTATGTATGTGTGTGGGATGCTTTGACTGGTCACATGCAACATCTACTCAAGGGGCACACCAATTGGGTCAGAACTGTTGCATTCTCTTCTGATGGCACCTACATTGCTTCAGGCTCTGATGATTGTTCTGTGCATGTGTGGAATTCTCTCACTGGTGAGGGGCTACAGCTACTGAGGGGCCACACTAAAGCAGTGACTTCTGTGGCATTCTCCTCTGATGGGACCCAGATTGTCTCAGGCTCTGATGACCAGTCTGTATGGGTGTGGCATGCTTTGACTGGTGAGAGGCTGCATCAGCCCAAAAGTCACACTGACTTGGCAAAACCTGTCATTTTTTTATCTGATTGCAACCACATTTCCTCAGGCTCTGATGATGAGACTGTGCAGATGTGGAATTCCTTGACTGATCAAGAGCTGCAGCACCTAACCAATAACATCAACTTGACATTTTCCACTTATGGCACCTGTATTGTGTCAGTCTCTCATGATAGGCTTGTGCAGATGTGGAATGCATTGACCAGTATGGAGCTGTACCAGTTTGGCCACATTAACTCTATGACATCTGTTTCATTTTCTTCTGATGGAACTTCCATTGGCTCAGGCTCTGATGACAAGACATGGACTTTTGAATCCCATTGCACACATTTCATACCTATGGACAATGACTGGATAATGTCACATATCATTCCAGTTAAGTTGATGTGTCTACCTTCAGACATTCTCCCAGTTCTTTGTCAACCTTCTCCAATTCTTGTTATTTCTTCCCATAGCTGGGCTTTCATTGACCTAAGAGGTTGCAGACTAGGCACTGAGTGGTCAACTTGTTATTCATTAACTTAAAATAATATATCATCTATTTACCCAGACTGCACCAGTATTCTCCAAATGTTTGAGTTAAAAATTCACAAGCTATGTTATAATGTGATCTTCATCCTGTAAGGCTCTTGCCCAAATCATAATATAAGCACATACACCATGACTGTATCTCAAATGACAATGTTGGATTTCCATCATAGCCTAAAGCCTATGTAAAGTAAGTAGTGAACTGCAATGGGTACAGTGACCTGCGGGTTCTGGGTAAGGGGCCCCTGCAGGTATGGGTATGGGTTGTCCCCATCTAACCTGTGCAACACTGCAGGTACTGGAGATCCTCTGGCCCAAAATTCTGCTACCAACATGTAGAACATTAAAATTGTTGATGACATAGATGATATGTGTGCTATGGACCAAATAATAGTATGGCTAAGTTAGGACAAGAAAAAAGTACATGCATGACCCCAAGTTCAGTTTGTTTACAATTGTTTAGTTCATAATACATAACTTCAATTTTCATGACAAACATGGGTTACCCATGCAGTTTGCTAAAAGTAAGTGGCAAGACCAAGGTCAAATCACTGCTTGACACAGTTATTCATCCTCACCTTATATCATGTCCATTGTCACCCACTTCAGGATGGTTCAAGTTTTTTCATGCAAAACCATCTGTTAGAAACCTGTCTTGTCATTTCTAACAGGTGTTTCTAGTATATAATTTTTAATTCTTTTGTGAGAAGATATCAGAGAAACTTATTTATTTAAAACCAATGTTTCTTTGAAAAGACTAAGAATGTTGCCATAGCATTTCTAGAGATACTGTGGAGAAGCAGCATTTCTTGGTTATTCCCAAAAATAATAAGCTTTTATCATATCTTTCTCACAAAGAAATTTAAAAATTATATATTAGAAACTCCTGTTTGAATGACAAGATGTATTTCTAACAGGTCAAAATTTGAAGTTGCTTTTTTCTAGTGAGTATTTCTTACAGAAAGAGTCAAAATGTTTCTAGATTGAGATCTGCCTTCTCCTCTCCTCTGCCAACACTGCCTCCTCCATGAACGTCTCCTCCGCTGGCCACATAGTCGACAAGCCCCAGAAGATGAGTAGGGCTGAGAAGAACTGGGCACATTAGCAACGAAGAGGACGCCGGCATGCGCGCACACACACCCCATAAAGCCACGCAATATCAAACAGCCGCAGCGCACCCCCGACCTGGATTTTCGGATTGATGTTCCCAATGAGCCCAGGCAGTGTAGGCGTCACGGAGCACAGGAGTGTCAGCGCCGCCCGCCAATTCTACACCCAGTTAGTCTTCTTTGCAGGTAATGCGACGAACGACCCACAATGCCGTTCCAGTACCTGTACCTCCCATGTGGGTGGTACATCGCAGGCACATCAACGTTTCCTTTATGTACGAGCCAGTACTACCCCCCCTACATCAGTAACTTGAATCGAGTGCATGGAGCCACTCACATCCGCGACCATTCTGTAACCATGACCAGAGTTGAGCACAACCCCACGAAGTAATCGCCAACTCGCACTCACATCCCCGCAAAAGGCCCCAGAAACACCGTATACCCGCTCATGAAACTCAGAAACCCGGGCGCAGTCACCAGTATCTCCCAGGGACACAGCGCCCATCCCCCAATGAGCGCACAGACGACCTGCCCCCGCCTGATGTTGATGTACTTGGGGCAGAGCACCATCAGGTCGTTCGCCGCGCTGACGCTGTTCGCGGATACGTTTGTCCCGATGATGGATATCAGGAACGACAACGCAGCGAAGAACGCAGCGGCGCGGTTGTCCCAGCGGTCGATGAGCCGCGGAGGGTCCCACAGGATCTCGTGGTAGATGAACTCCGCGGCGGATGTTACGGCGATGCCTGCTGGGCGTTGAGCTTAGGAAGAAGGAACGACAGCCTGGAGCGCACCGACAAATCCGACGAGGGTAAAGGCGGCCGGGATGATCAAGATCTGTATGAATTGCCTGAATGCGCAGTGTCAGATATCAAACCCAGGCAAGCCTCGACGACGTACACCCGTTCGTTCATCGCATATCTCTGTTCACAACAAAATCAGTCACTGTATGTCCCAAGTGCTCAAACGCGGCAATCGTCACCGTAAAATCGGGGATATTGATCGACAGCGTCGCGTACAAGCCCAAGCTGCTATTCAGCGCACTCAACCACGCCCACGCGAGCGCGCTCCCGCTCAGCGTCGTCGGCGAGAGCGGGCCCTTGTCCGGCGCGAGGCTGACGCGCGCAGGCACGCGGACCATGGCCCAGATGAGGATCGCGAGCCACGCGCAGGGCACGATGATGGATTTGACCGTGAAGAAGTGCTTGATCCGCTGTGGGGGGACGAGCAGGAGCGGGAGCTGCAGCAGCCAGAAGAGAAAGTAGCAGGTCATGTCCCGCGTGGTGACGGGCGACGCGGCGCCAAGGTGGTTCGGGATCCGCGCGGTGGATGGCCAGATGGCTTTGAGCATCTGGTACACGCATTCGGAGCCCGAGTACGTCTATTGTAGCCATTTCTGTTAATCATGCGTACTCAAGGCCCGTGGGTGGCGACTCGCCTGGATGCCGAACCAGAACATGGCGAGGACGGCTCGGCTTATGACACTAAAGTAGCTGAGCCAGAAGCCAAAGGAGGAGCGGTTGAGGACGGGGAACGACACGTGCAGGCGCGCACCAATAGTGCCGTTGAGGACCATCACGATCTACCACAAGCTGGAACTTATCAGGGAATGAACAGCATGAGCGCAGACGCACGGCGATAATGAAGTGCCCGACTGCAATGGCAGCGAGCGCCTGTCTCCTTCATGCACAGCCGTATGAGCGGAAAGCTCGAGACGCCCACGGGGAACACGCAACGCACCAAGTCAAGCCAATCGCCAGCATCGAGCTGGCAAACTGCCACATCGCCGCATGCGTTGCGTCCGATATCCAGTACGCGATGTAGTTCCAGGTGGACCACGTCCGCGCCTTCGGCGGGACGGGGTCCATGTCCTCGTTGCTCCAGTGGCCTGGGGGCCCGTATGCGCTCTTTCCTGGAGGGAGTGCCCATGCTTCAGCACGGAGGAAGCTCAAGTTGCGGACGCCCATCATTCGCGACGCCAGCAAGAAGTGGGGGAAGCGGACTTGAGTCCCATGTCAAGGATTTAAGTATACTGCTATGTGGCAGATAGGCAAGATATATACCCGTTATCGCAGAAAGAAGAGCGTGTAGTATGGAAGGCAGAGGCAGCGGGCCGGGACCGAGGAATTGTATTGTGGGCGCGTGTCAATCAATACACAGAATTTCCACCTTTTCTAGACGACATAAGCCGATCTTTGAGCATACAGTAGGTAATGCCATCTACAAAAAAGTCGTTCCCAGACATGGGACTAGAATCAGGTATGAGTGATTTCTGGCCAGGTATTGTTTTATTGAGGCAAGGAATGGCCCATTCCTGGCCACATACATGGTTCTAGTCCCATATCAGGTCAGATATGTAGATGGCAAAGTCAGAAAGGTGGTAGGGACAACGAAGAGTATGTGTAGATCTAGAACAGAGCTTTGACCACACTTTCTTGTCAGGTTGAACCGGGGGCATACATGGAGCATTTCTCAACATTAGTGAGTGTGTTTCTGATAGGTCCAGTCATCAAATCGATTATTATAATTATCTCCAGGTGGGTGTGTGGGGTGTCAGTTGCAAGTCCTTGCAAACAACACCAAAGCCGTCGCAAAAACCGTGACCTTGACCGTCTCTCACCAAAAAAAAATATTATAGGAGCACAATGGCCTCTGCGTACGTCGTATAATTTAGGCGGATATGAAACGCGACTGACTATGAAGCACAGAACACAAAAAACCTCATGGGCAGACGATGTCGATGAGCTTGGTTAGCACCCCCTCGCCTCAGATTTCATGTGCGTTCATTAACAGCTGCAATAGAACCCAAAAACGAGGATTTCGTCGACGAGAATGGCATACGTACGGTCATTGAATACTCTTTGAACGACGAGGGCAAGAAAGTCAAGGTGCGTCTTGCCTGAATGCTTAATGGCTTTCTAAGTGATTCTGTTTATAGATCACCCGCAAGATCAAGCGCACACTTCAGAAATCGATTGTCGAACACGCAGTGGCGGAGCGCAAGAAGTGGTCAAAGTTCGGCGCGGAGAAGGGGAACAAACCCGGCCCTGATCGCGCTACAACGACTGTGGGTGAAAATATTGTTTTCACGCTGAGTGCAGGCAACAAGGTGCGTTATCACGCCCTCTTTCGCTCAAATGGAGCCTCATTATCTATCTATGCATATTAGGCAGGCGAAAGTGAAGCTGCACCTGAAGATAACGTCAAGTCACAGCTTGCTAGGGCTGGGGCAGGCAAGGTCGTCTGTCGACTGTGCAAGGGCGAGCATTTCACCGCAAAATGTCCTTACAAGGACACTCTCGCTGGACTGGAAACTACTGGTGATTCATTGTCATCACGCTATTCATAAGACTTGACCTGATAAAGACTCAGATGCCGCTGCTGGTGGTGATGACTCTACGCAAGAAGCGATTGCCATGCCTTCACTCGGTGCACCAGCAGGCGGCAAATACGTGCCGCCATCGATGCGTGGGCCCGGTGGAACCCGCACTGCTGGCCCCCCTGGTGCTGGCAACCGTGACGATCTACCAACTCTCCGTGTCACCAACATCTCAGAGGATACACAAGAAAACGATCTTCGGGATCTATTCAGCAGGTTCGGTCGTGTGATAAGAGTGTACATTGGCCGCGATCGTGAGACTGGTGCTGGAAAGGGTTTCGCGTTCGTCAGCTTTGAGGACAGGACAGCTGCACAGAAGGCTATCGATAAGGTTCATGGCATGGGTTATGATAATTTGATTCTGAGCGTACAGTGGAGTCGTGAGTAATGTCTCTTCCGATCTCACTTTGCTATACTGATTTCAATGAACAGAACCTCGACCGGAGCAGAGATGATGGCTCTTCCCATATTGTATTGTATTATGTTCCAAAATACCACATCCTTCTACCTTATATGAGTGTGAGTTTTAGAGTTTAGAGTTTTGTCTTGGAAGTCGCGAGTTGTTTTGTGGGCTGCAGGCCCCTTCACGGCGTTGAAGGAAATCACACATAGGTTTATATGCAGCGGGTATGTAAATGATACAATAACATATCTATTTCTATTTTCACAAAGGTCTCCACCCCTCCCCCTCGCGAACGGGCCACTTCATCTCATCACGCTCTATGTCCCGATGTGGAGAAGGACTGGCGTCATTTCCCATATCGACGCTCCCATCGACGCTGGGCGGGTCGTAATCATACCCATATCCATGCCCCTGCCATCGCCCCACGATCTTGGCCACTTCACCATTGCCAAATGGACTCGATGGCACCAAGAGATCCTCGGTTTCCTCTGGACCTTTGCTCCTACTCCTCTCACGTACATAGCCCCGCCGGCTAAGTCCTGCCTCCGCCTTGTACCGCGCCTTTTCGAGACGCGGCTGCCAGGATCGGGCAAACTTGCCCAGAGGACTCTCATTGGTCTCGTCATGGTCCTTCTCCTGCCAATCTTTGTCGCGATCTAGCCCCAACGAGGAAAACGACGCACTCAAGGACGCCTGCCGCCTGTGTGGGACGCGCCCAATGGTGGAAAATGATGGATGGCGGGATAGAGATTGAGCTATTGTGCCGTCTCTGTCTGCAAGTACTTGTATGCTTTCAGGCCGGCGACGTGGAGGGGCAGCGGGAAGTGGGGGGAGGGGTGGAGGAGATGGATGGTGTAGCGATTTGGAGCGGAATACACGCGTGGTTGGTGAGCCTTCGGTGTCGTTCATCGCAGGAGTGCCGAATGGCGAGCTGGTGGGGTGGGAAGGGCTAACTGGGGGAGGCAGACGGTCTGGATGCGTAGGTGGAGGAAGGTCGGCTGTGACGCGTGAGGGTGAGCCCTGTGGAGAGGCAGTGTAAGACTTGTAAGAAGACGTGGAGGGGCGTCGGTATGGGTTGTTTGAGTCGGCATTCGTAGTGGATTGTGTGTTGGGGACAGAGGGGAAGGTGTTCGATGTGAGGTGTGATGGCGGTGGTCGTATTGAAGTGGTAATAGGCGCACCGGAATGCTGGGAGTTAGAAGGAGGGCTAGGAGACGGTTCCGAAGGAGCCCGAGCCAAAGCTACTTGTTCCATGGAGCTGATAGATACAGGGGGACTTGGCTGCTGCTGACGGGTGTCTCGCCGTCTGGGCAGAGGGGGGGCTCTTCCTTCACCACTGTCACTACTCGAGATCGATGGTGATGTTTCCCCACCACGTTGTATTGGACCGTTGCCTTGATAGTTGTGGTGAGTTGTACGCACGGAAGTCCCTACAACGATGGATGAGCGCTCGACTCGGGCGCCTGCAAGACTATACCCACCCGGCACAACAGCGCTACTTTTGAGCACTTGTAGAACGCGTTCCTTCTCGAGCTGTGCCTCGGCTCGCTTCATCGTTTGTGCAGCCTTGCTCGCCTGCAAAGACTGTTTCATGAGAGTGGACGTGACATGTGAGGGCTTGGGGTGCACTGGGGGATGGTGTGGTGGTGGTGGTGGTGGAGGCGGGTGGACATGAGGGGCGGGTAGGGCTGGACGGATGGGAGATGTGGATTTTCGAGAAGGCGGAAGCATAGGATGTGAAGCGGAAACATGTTTCGGAGGTGGCGCTGGTTTGCGCGGAGGTAAAGGAGGGACGCGTGAAACAAATGGGTTGTGCGTGGAATGTGGCGAGACGATGGAAGGAGCGACTTTTGGTGGCGCAGGATGGGCTGCTAAACGTTAATACAGGAAACATAAAAGATGGAATTTAAAGCCACCTTGCACGAAGCCCAAGCTACGGTCAATGTCCTTGCCCTGATCAGCGTGCACAACGAGTCGCAAAGCTGCAAAGAATTGGCCTCCACTGAGTACATCTGTAGCTGCCAACCCCGGAGTGAAAAAACGCAGGATCTGGGATTGTTAGACATAGCCGCTAGACGTCCATTAATTACTTACTGAATCAATTGTACTTGGTTGAAGGTGTGCATATCTACCGCGCATCCATGCCCTGGCCTCCCTGACGCCAATCTGCATTGCTTCGTAGTAGGCGTCATCGTCGCTGCTTTGCCCAGGGTCCCTGTCGTCGTTCAACTCCTTCAAGCTCGTCGTGTAGAAGTCATATTCCTCGTTGTTGAGCGCGGAGGCATGCAACGTAAGGGGGCGCATCGTGTAAAGGGCGAGAGGGATGTGCTATACCCCGAAAGCCATGAGGCTAGGGAGGTTTCGGCAATTCCCGCCATGTCGACATCATATTCTACAACTTTCGTTTTCTAGTTCTACTACATAGAGCGCACAGTATAGGAGCATAGAAATTGGGAATCGCATCTCATGTTCTGCTACTTTTTATATTTGAGCCAGGTAGTGTTACACTATGTTCCGTGCCAAGACCAAAACGTCTTTCATAGGTTGAGCGAACATAGACCGGGAATTAATTTCGCAGTCGGTCCCAGAAGAGTTGAGAAAGATATGTTATTGCTCTAGCGGAAATATTGTAAATCGAGACAAAAGCATTTTAGTGGGCTGGACGGTAACATGTCAGCAAACACGGATGTAACGCAGTTAAAGTTTGTGCTCACCTTCCGGTGAACGAGAGACATAGTCAATCGCTGGAAGAACAGGAATTTCAGCACCAAATCGAAAAGCGAAGTGACGAAGAGCAATACCTTCTTGGACTGTAGTAATCGCGTCAGCCTCCTCGTCTGGGATCTCAATTGCGAACTCCTGCAATGAAGGCGTGATGTGAAACAGTATCTTGTAATTTTGGGAATAATGCGCACCTCCTCAACCGCCATGACGACTTCGACCTGATCCAGGCTGTCCAGACCCAAGTCTTCCGAGAACTTCGCGGTAGGGGAAACCTTTATACAAGCACCGAGTTATACAGAGAGGGTAGAGTGGTCAGCAGTGAGCCCACCTTTGCCGCGTCAACCTTCTCGAAGCCCTTCAGCACATCGTACACACGCGACTGGATGACATCCCGTGAAAGCCCGGCCTGGGCAGAGAAAGCAGCGCGCTGGACGAGCTGGCGCTGAGCGCGGGGTGCGGTCCAGGCAAAACGGGGTAGGACTGAAGCTCGGGTGGCGAAACGAATGAAAGACATGGTGAGGGGATGAGACTAAAAAATAGGTGACAACGCAAACACTGGTGGAAGAACACACTTACGTAAGCGGTAAACATTTAATTGGGCCTGATGGTCGACTGTTGAATCTGAGAGCCATGGAAGACGAACAACCTCCTCCCCCGCCCGCAATCCAAGACGACGAAGACGCTCAGTCCTCGGAAGATGAAGATGGTGGTCTTGACTGGACAAAACTGTTCGCCGCGTTATATATAAAACTTACATGAACTCATTCATGTTTTTTCAGACCAGGCATTGCGCGACCTGTGATCCCGAAACGCGGAGAGAAGGAATTTGAACCCAAGGCTGGTGGTGGCTCCGGTCTCCAGATTCATGTTCTAGAGAGTGCGAGGTCTGCCATGTTCGATACGCTGAGAGCTACGCGAACTATCTCCAGGTAAGCCTAACAAGAGCGTTTCATCTTATCTCAATTCTTATGTTTTTCGACAGCAAGGCCGTGAGCTATGCCATATGGTACCCAAGTCTTGGCCGCTCTCATGTCACCTTGGCCAAAGGTATCCACTTCTCCGCTATGGGACATTCTGCTCCTCGGCCTATTGTCGATGGCAAGGGAGTTGAAAAGGTCCACAAACGACTCGAACTTTTACCCGAGGAGGCCATTTATCTCGTAGAGAGAGGCTCTTTGTTTTGCTGGAAATACAGTGACGTGGATCTCTCAAAGACAAGCCTAGAAATGGGCGGCGCCCCAATGTCTGTTCAACAAGTCTATGCAGAAATGCTTGGAGTAGAGGACCTCACACTGGAGAAGCTGCAGGCAAGCTTAAAACGATACATGCCACTATGCAGCTATTTAATTCGTTTCTAGGTCTACACCTACCTCAAGCGCTTGGGATATGCAGTCACGCGAACAAAACCCCCTACATCTTACTATCCGACACCTCCACCATGGCCATCACAAATATCCCACAATGACAAGCCGACGCCTTCCCTTTGGCAACGAATTTTATCCTTGTTCCATTGCTGTGCATCAAAATTTGCAGCGCCTTTCAATTGGTGGCAACCTCTTCGAATCAGTCGCTGGTTGCACCACGATAAAAATTATGGTAGGTTTATACACCTGTTCAGATACATGGCCTCACTTCCGTCTCAGCTTCGATTTTCCATTCATTAAGGTTCATGTCTTCTGGCCACAAACTCCCCTTACACCATCCCGACCCCGAAAAACGGCTTGAAGCGAAGAAAAACTCCCCTTACCAGATTTTCTACAATTTGTACAAGCCTTCTACGCCGTTCAAGCCATCGGCTCCTCCCCTTCCTGATTTCCAGATCGTTGTCGTTAAGTTCGTCTTACTTAAACTTGCATCGGATTTTGCGATATACTAAGCTGACACCTTCAACTTAGTGCAAGAACCACACCCATGCCCTCCCTCCAGGAACTCACGGACCTGTTTGAAGTTCTACCAGAGTTGCCGCCTCCCCTGCCCAAGATACGGCGACCATTACCTGGCCCAACACCGGTCGGTCCACAGAGTACCACAGCCCCACTAACCGTTGCTTCGACTCCTTCCAGCCCTACCCATGTCTCGTCTCCTCGCCCGTCGCCCCTCGTACAAGACCCAAAAACATCTTTCATACAACGATTGTTCCCGTGGGCCTTCCCATCTAAGTTGACACCAGGATCCGTTCGTCGACCTCATCCTTTCATGGCGCTTAAGGCGGGGAAAAAGGTTATTGTCATCGCGGTCGTTGACGCAGGAAATATAAGCTTCTTCCGTTTTGGGCAGGGCGAGTTTACTGAATGGCCGATGGCATAAAATAGAGGTCACGCAGGGTTGTACCTCTGTCATCTATATAGGTCATTACATTTGTATGTAAGCATTGCGGGCTATATCGTACATCAATGACGGCAAAGCGTCATGGGAATGCTATAACCGGCAAAGAAGAAATTATCGATCACGATGATTGCGATTGTCAACAGTAGTAGTAGAGGAAACTGCGCTTCTGGGAAGCTTAAGCCTACCACTCTACTACGCAATCGCGGGTTTCACTATCAACGTACGCTTTAGAGTCGATTATTTAGGCCTATATCACCATCATCCTCAGACGATACGCACTGCAGGCACTAAACTGAAGGTGATGCTTGCATTGATGATTATCTTATGGTTCAAAAGAAAGGACGATAGGGAAATAACAGGCATATGCCGATGGTTACGAGAGAAGCATATCGACGTCTGACGCCATGGCGTAATAGTGGGCTAATGGTTGTGGTTGTGACAATGGTGGTGATGTTACAAGTTTAATATATTTGACCCAGAGTCTCAGAAATATGTTGTAAGGTTTCGAAATTGCGCCACATGAGTGTGCTCAACGGTCTGGTTACCTAAGCCCTGCGTGCATAGATACGTCCTCATCTGTTCATAAGTGGACACAATGGGTGAGATGGGTCATAGGGGGAGCGATGACTGGCCGCAAATGCCACCCTGCCCTTTAGTCAAATTAAAACCCGATTCGATTTACAAACATCAGATCATGAAATATATATATATCCACTTGAGAGATCCACTAATGGCGAAGCGTCGAATGAGAATGAGAGGAGAGAGCCGCAGCCAGCTCCAGTTTCTCCTCTCCGCCAATTGTTAAATGTGTGTTACTCTGCCCGTCGGAATCATTAATATTGGTATCATCAAAAGGTATCGGTGGCGGAGTGTTATCGCGTGAAGCCTCAATTTGGCTCAGAGAATGTGCTTCGGAGAAGTATGATGTGAGAATGGACATGTGCTCTGTAGCATGCCGCTGGGGTGGCGCTGGAAAATCGGATAGTCCGGACATGCCAGACATGCTTGATGTCGTCAAGTAACTGCTGCGTGTGGGATCCGCAGAGGGTGGCTGCAATCCCGAGTTCACTCTGGATTGGGGGGAAAGCTCTTGCCCTCCGTTTGCGTGTCCTTCTTTATCGATTGGGGAGGACATTTGGCCCATGTAGGATGTTCGATGATCCCCATCGACAACAGGAGGAGTGGACAGAAGCCCAACCATGCCTATACGCAGTGCTAGAAGGATTACAGTCAGCGATTTCCATTGTGCTTGCAAAACGAAGACTAACCTGTTTCGTCATGGCCAGGCTCAAGTGGTGATGAAGCTCGAGAAGATTCCACATCTTCAGGAATGTTTTCCGAGGATGGTTGGAAGGGTGAAATGGTTGATTGGCCAGGAGGCGATAGGCCTGTTGACGCCGATCCAGGTGAAGACGTTTCCTCGAAAACAAATTCTAGAGTTGAGCCTGTCGGCCGTCTTGCAATGGAACCTTGAAACTCTTCGTTTGGATACGGGGCATCGTCGTGATCCAGTCCCATTTGCTCTATCTCCTCACTCAACTGTCGTGCTAGACTGGTTAACCCGCTTCCTTGCCTCCAAGATCCAAGAGGCGTATCAGATGCAGATGTATGCGAAGCCTCTGATGCAATTCGACGAGATGGGCGGTTGGGGTTGTAGAAGAGGTCATAGAAACCTTCCAGGTCATCAGGATCCCCGAATAGGCGTGGAGAATGCGGTGGAGACATGCTCTCTGGAGACGTGCTCGTGGTCCTCATCGCTGGCATATCGTACGAATCGTGGCGCGGCATGTCAGGTGCATGCGTTTGTTGTTGATCTAGTAAAGGAGAGGAAGCGAAGGTATGCGCAGAGTAAGGATTAACGGGTCCCTTGTCGTACAACGAAAGATGCGACGGGCGTGTAGGATCGTATTGTACAAGCTGTTTATAGCTTCGCTTAGGTGCCAGGGTAGGTGGTACCTGCGACTCGTCAATGTCATGCCCTTTCGCTGTGCTTAAGCCGGTATCTTTGCTCGACTTGGGGTGCACAGCGTAAGCAAGAGTCTCGCCGATGCCCGCAGTATCGTAGATCAAGCGAGAATTAAGACTCGAACTATCCAGATCGTCGCCGTTCTCCGACAGAAATGGCGAGTATTGTATGTCGTTCGGGTGGACCTCCCTGAGGACACCAGGGGAGAGCTGCGCCCACATCTTCGATGGTGCCGGGATGTCGCTATTGGTGAACTTTGTGTCTGGCAGGAAAGAATTACGGGACGATGGCTGTTGCGCGTAAGGGTGGTAAGGAACTATCGGAGGAGTGTCATCGTTAGGAGAAAAATCGCGTCGATCTTTCGCATCAACCTGCGTCGGCCAGTCCCTGGCTGGAGAGTTTGGTACCACATAGTTCGGTATTGGCGCGTCTTCTTCATCTCGTGCCTGTGAAGATCTGAGCGAGAAAAGCCCTCCTTGCGCATATGGATGTGCGGGCAGGCGCATGGCATCAGCATCAACTGGGTCATCGACCAATGGTGGGGTGGTTAGAGCAATTCCAATTCTTGCATCGCTAATGAGAGAGTCGGGAGGAGTTGGAGAATTCGTCGTGAGTGGTGTCAGATTTCTTGCCAAGGCGGGGTCAGCAAGTCGAATAATCTTCGTGTCGTCTCCCTTCAAAGCGTTCTCAAGCTTGTTGTCAGTCGCCAAATCCCCGCCATTCGGCCACCCGAGAGGTTTGGCCTTTTTGAAAAGTCCCCGCCCAAACGAATCTGAGCGTGAATGACCGCGTGAATGAGACTTGGAGGATTTGGACCACGTCTTGGCCAGAGAATTGGAATGAGAATGGGAGGTTCTAGAAGCGCCATTGAAATCAGAAACTACGTTTTGGGTATCTGGTGATTTACGCCCTCCAACAACAGGCGTGAGGAGCTGGTTTCCAAGATATGCTCTGGCAGCCAGAAAGTCGATGTTGCTTGGCCTAGTCTCGTCGTTTCGTCGTCCTTTTTGAGTAAGGGATTTGGACCGATTTCGTGAAATGCTACGAGTGAGCTTGTTCTGGAAGGAATGTGTCGCCTGGACCTGCCATTGTTTGCGCTGATTGTCGAATTTCTCTCCCTCCTCTACAACCCTGTCTAAATGAATGAGTTTATGTCAAGTCTGAAAATGCAGAATGCTCACCGAGCCAACGAAGGAACTGGTGTGGGTAAAGCCAAATCATCAAGCGCCCAACTTTTTGGCCGCGGATCTCGAGGAGTTTGAATAAGTGGAGGAATTCCGGGTCTGCCACTGCGTGGAGGTTGTGGACCTGTCGGGGGTATCGATGAACCAGGCTTTGTGCTTGGAATTTCTTCGATAGCATCTGCACATGGTGGCTTGTCAAGATCGGCAAGTGACCTGGAATGTGCCAGCACTCTAGATGCTACCCCCTGCCCAGGCACACCATTCGATAACGGTTGCTCCTGTTGCACTCGCTGTATGGGGCTAGGAGGAAGGCTAACTATACGACCTGTATCGCTCTCGTTACTAGACCCCTTGATTTTCAGTCGAGGGCGAGGAAATAAAAGCGCGTCACACCACGTCTCCGCAGCCAGCCAGCGATCTTTGGTCTTGGTCTTTGATGAAGGTTTGGCTGCGCGGTGTCGTGTTGGCGAGACAGAGGTAGAAACATGGAGATCAGGGGTAGAGGCAGAAATCTTCAATTGCTTAAGTTGGAAGGGGAAGGAACGAGTAAATTGGGTTTGAGTGAGAGTAACACTTGCGGGGTGAGGTGCTTGTGACTCGGTGAACATGAGCTTCGGCGGCGGCGCGGGGTGTTTGGAACTGGAAGCGATGGGATGAGATGAGGGTAATGGTGCTGTTCGTGGGCCATCGTCACCATTAGATGTTGGGAAGATGTATGAATATGGGTGACGGGTATCGGATCCAGATGTTGACGTTGGAGTCGCTGCCTCCTCCTGGTGAACGGCAGCTGAGTCTGAGCTGTAAGGGTGATGTGACGTCTCATTTGACCGGGTATTCTGCGATGCGTTTGTAGAGAAGTAATAGGAATTATAGTAGTCATCCGCGCCATGGCCCAAGTTACTGCGACCCATTAGCGAATTGGACCCAGTTGAGGAGCTACGTCGGTGGCCTGCCGAGGATCCCGGACCTGATGAGGATTGACCCGACTTTGCTAGCTTCTTTGGCAAAAGCTTAGGTCCTTTCTCTGAGGGGGTTCGGTTTCGAGTCTGACCAGCGAAAGAGAAGAAGCCGGCGATACTGCCACGGTTTCCCTCTTTCGAAGGCCTTCTACGGTGTGTGGGTGGCATGGGGGACTCTCCAACTCCACCAGAGGTGGGGAAAGGCAGAGGCCTCACAGAAGACGTAATTGTTGACCGCCTTTGGGAGAGTACGCTCATCCGACTGGGGTCAACAACTCCCGAGGAGACGGTCCGCCCAGAAACCCCAGACTGCACCCTAGCTCTGTGACCTGCGACAGAACCATCACCAGAAGCTCCATACATTTGTACATCCCCAGCATGTGAGTGTTGGGAATTGGCACTCGTGTAGTGCTGGTGAAGGTCGATGCTAGTGAGAGCAGTGTCGTCTTCTTCCTCGTCTCCTTCTATAGGGTCACCCCAGCTATCACGCTCCCTGAAACGACGGAGCGGCTCTCGGGGAGGCTCGACCGGCCCACTGTACGGGATATACCACTGAGAGTCGTCTATTGCATTCTCGCGAGCACGGCTGGAAGACGCGTTGTTTGATTTGAGCCCCAGGCCAAAGGTGAAACGAGAGAAACGAGAGGAGGCTGGATTCTGGGTGGCCGTCGACATCAGACTCAGAATGGGAGGCTCGGCAGAAACGGTAAACCGCAGAACAGGAATAAACTTTGTGCCCCTCGATGACGAACCTGCGTTTCAGCACCACCATTAGCGGCCTTGGCGGAACGTCCTAAGCAACAACCACACTCACTGGGGCTCTCTCTGGTGTGACACGCCCGCAGAAAGACGGCCGTCGACGTGGGTGTGGACTGCAGATATTTGACGGGATGGAGATCTGGAGATTTCACACGCACAATTTGATGGTACAAGATCTAAGCACGTTCTAACCGGATACAACCACGAGGCTCACAATTCTCATTCCGGCGTTTAAGATCCGGTTAACATCCGTCGTGTGGGAGGGAATTGACGCTCAGAGCAACATGCAAAGTAATTTAGCATTTTAGATAAGATGGATTTTTCATGAACCAGTGGGACACGGCAAGCTCATAAGGGTGTCTGTCACCTGCCAGAGCAATGCCAGAGACTTCATATCTTGTGGAATGATTTGACAGATGAACAACAACTGATCGATATTGAGGGTCTCATGTGAACACTGTTCACAACTGTTCTTGATAATTTGATCTGGCATCTTGTACGTAGAAAAGTTACGATGGCGGCATCATAAGTATAGGACCATCCAGTCATGCAGCTAGTAAATTAATGTGTGGCGGATTGACAAAAGCACTAGGAGTTGATCATTTGCTGCTCTCTCCCGGTTCATTGATATCGAGGCTGTCGCGTCAGAAATTGGTGCTGGTAAAGTCTGGTAATTCCATGATACAGTTTCATAGTCTGGCTTAGAACATGGTGCGTCTGCCTCTTGACCACGCGCCCGAGAGGGCTGGCTGGCTTGGAACGAAAGAGCTGGTAAAAAGTTGCAGCCAAATTTGCAGTGACCAATAAATATTTGTGCCTATCGACGCTTACCTAATCTAGAATTCCCCTTTGACCGCATTCCCCTCCCATTCCCTGGCAGACCATAGGATCTTGATAGAATCGTCAAGATGTCAATGCAAATTTTTGGAGAGCAAGTCAGTAATTGCCTTTATATATATTTTTACCTACTGATCCTCTCAAAACTTCAGGCGACAGAGGAGAAGGCCGAAAACGCGCGTCTCTCCTCATTTGTCGGTGCACTGGCACTGGGAGACCTCGTCAAATCTACCCTCGGACCGAAGGGTATGAACAAAATCCTTCAATCCGCGTCAACAGGCGATATCAACGTGACAAACGATGGTGCGACGATCCTGAAAGCGATACAACTCGACAATGCTGCGGCAAAGATCCTCGTCAACATCTCAAAAGTGCAGGACGATGAAGTCGGCGACGGAACTACGTCGGTCACAGTGCTATCTGCTGAGCTGCTCAGAGAGGCCGAGAAACTGATTGCCCAGAAAATTCATCCTCAGACGATCGTGGAGGGTTTCAGGATCGCTAGCCTCGCTGCATTGAAGGCCCTAGAAGGTGCCGCGGTCGATAACTTGTACGTACAGCTCTATATCTGTTTAGTGGACCTCTTCTGAGTGTTACACAGCTCGGATCCCGCTGTGTTCCGTCAGGATCTGTTCAATATCGCGAGGACGACATTGTCGTCCAAAGTCCTTTCGCAAGACAAGGACTATTTTGCCAACCTCGCCGTCGATGCTGTTCTACGTCTCAAGGTATGTATTATCAGTGTGACCTGTGATTTCTCTTAGATTCATACTGGAACAGGGCTCTGTAGATCTTGAGCACATACAAATCATCAAAAAAGTCGGAGGAAAACTGACGGACTCATATCTCGACGAAGGTACATATCCTACCCGCACTCGATACGATGTCGTAATAAATACTCACCCATCTTCAGGTTTCATTCTCGACAAAACTATTGCCGTTAACTCACCAAAACGTATGGAAAACGTCAAAATTCTCATCGCCAACACTTGTGAGATCACAATGCATGCTGCATGCCCTTCAAGTTCTTATATAGGCCATTAGCTATGGATACCGACAAGATCAAGGTCTTTGGCGCGCGCGTCAAAGTCGACGGAACTGGGAAGCTAGCGGAGCTCGAACGGGCAGAACGAGTGCGCCTTTCTGTTCCATCAGCTGCTTCAATGACCGAGCAACTGTGTTTTCCAGGAAAAAATGAAGGCCAAGGTCGACGCTATCGCAGCCCACGGCATCAACTGTTTCGTCAACCGTCAACTAATATACAACTACCCTGAATCCCTCCTGGCTGAGAAGGGCATCATGACGATCGAGCACGCTGACTTCGAGGGTGTCGAGCGACTTTCGCTCGTTACTGGCGGTGAGATCGCGAGCACCTTTGATCGCCCCGATCTTGTGAACCTCGGACACTGTGAGTTGATCGAGGAGATCATGATTGGCGAGGACAAGGTATGTATCGTACTTTATACCTTCAGTGTTATTTTGCTCACTGGACCTATAGTTAATCAAATTCTCTGGCGTCGCCGCTGGTGAGGCGTGTACTGTTGTCCTTCGCGGGTCAACAACGCAGATGGTTGATGAGGCCGAGCGGTCGCTGCACGATGCTCTATCGGTATTGTCACAGACTGTGAAGGAGACACGGACTGTTCTCGGTGGTGGATGCTCCGAGATGTTGATGAGCTGTGCCGTGGAGGAGGAGGCGAGGAAAATTAAGGGCAAGAAGGCTATTGCAACTGAGGCGTTTGGGCGTGCACTCAGGCAAATACCAACGATTCTCGCCGACAATGCGGGATACGACTCGTCTGACCTCGTCACCAAACTAAGGGCGGCTCATTATGAGGGTCATGCGGATGCTGGTCTTGGTGAGCGATCGATTGTTGTATGCTTTGGGTGAATCCATTTACACATGTGATTGGTTCGGTAGATATGAACGAGGGCACGATCGGCTCGATGAAGAAACTGGGCATCACTGAGAGTTATAAGCTCAAGCGACAGGTCGTACTGAGTGCCAGCGAAGCGGCGGAGATGATTATCCGGTAGGTTTCTGTTAACATACTCAGTATCAGAGAGCTGATCCACTTCTATCAGTGTTGACGATATCCTTCGCGCTGCACCCCGGAGACGCGAGGCTGTATAGACATGTGTGGAATCGTAAAATTCAATTCAGTTGTCATAATTCCAAGCCCTGAAACAATAGAAGTTATGAACATGGTACGTAGGTATGTAAATTGTGCGAACGAGGGGCGCCAAGCTGGGTTGAGCGTCCTTTAGTATCACATCCCTTTTTTACGCAGGTCTTCAGAATGCATTTACCACTGGCCATGTTTACGGCGGCGAGTTCGAGCGAACACAAGACGAACGTTGGCTGTGGTATGAGTTGCTTACAACATGCTCAGGACGTTATTGATTCACTGCCCTTTCTCTGCAATCCTTATCGTTTGTGGAGGTGGCAGTACATTTTTTGAGCAAGTCGGATTATGCGAATTACATACAGGTTTTGATTCAATGGTGGACTCGTAAAAAGTTAAGCCTGCTGCTATTTCAATGATTCAAGGATGCGTCATAATAGATGATGTATGGGTATGGACAAGGCATGGATGCCGATTCAATATTCATCATCTGAATCGGATGGGCTTGTGTAGTCTCGAGTTTGAAGCCTCTACACCCTCAGCAACGAAGCCTGCAATGATTTCAAACAGGACATTCTCGGGGGAGTTGATGTTGAGTATGATATCGACTACTACCCGGCTGAGGTGAATGGGGGTGAGGGTCTTTGATCTAGTCTCCAACTCTGTCAAGGTATCATTCGGAATACGAGCTGAAAGTATGATCATCTTCTCGAACGATTCATTGGGGTACATAATGTGAGCCTGAATGCACGCCATCAGCTCATTTCAAGCGAAAGAAAGGGAGTGTAGGTACAGTGTATAATCCCTTGGGTGGGAGGACCCCATAGCTTTTTTGCTGGGTAGCAAGTGTCAAGTCCATCAATCGTCTCCTCTGTCTGTGGTATATATGCTACGTCATTGTCTAAATAGCATCGCTCCTGATGCCGATGATAGCTGGTAACCATGCGGAACATTGGTATTCCATCGATGATTCCCCCAAAGCAAGACGGCATTCCAAACTTCGTGCCGTTGATTTTGAGTTTGGCAGAAGCAGAGTCAGTCACATCAACACCTTTGGCGGCAAGGTGCATGTATGTATAGACGAGCTGAACCAGTAGATCCTTTGTCATCAAGCTCTAGGGAATTTTTGTCCTTGAGATCCTCGAATATTTTGTTCAATTCAAATGTACATTGTCCAGGATTTTCCGGGATTGGCTCTCGTCTTGGAAGATCGCTGGGGAATTCTCCCGACACGAGCATCTCGATCTCCTCGTTTGTTCATGCAGCGGGGTCGACATCATCCTCGATCAGCGAAGGGATTGCGTATATGTGTAGACATTTTGTAGTTGGAGCAAATGAGTGACATAAAAAGTTGAAAGGAGGTGCTCGCAGCTCGATTAGAGACAGTCGGCTATATATATACATAGTCATGCTGAAAGACGTTGAAGATTTACCGACATCACGAGCTAGGCTAAATCAAGAGAGCCACAAGAGTGAAATGACCGGATCCTTTTACCACCAACTGAGGACTAGTTATTTACACAACTCTACATCAGTAACATTTCAGGTATACCCATAATTTGACTGCCTAGGGGATTGGTCGCGAGTTTAGTTCTACGGTGTGTGGGATGGAAATGCGGGAAGTAGTGCCAACGGGAGTAGAGGAAGACAAATGGCGGGTTGCAATAACGGCGTAACCATCAAATTATCACCTAATGGGAGCACCGTGCAGGTCTTGAGCATACATTTTACATTGGCTATGCATTTGCAATAATGTTCTGATACATGAGTGGGGTTGAATGCACAAATGTGTCCTTAGCTATGTATTTAGCGGAGGTAGATATCAATATAGTAACATAGTAACAGGGAGCGCCAATGTCAGAAAAAGATGGAGTGAAATAAGGATTTGTTGAACAGGACTATTTCTTTAGAACCGAAAGCCAGGGCGAGGATGAGGTAGACATCTAAACCATCAATATGAAACTAAAATTGGCTCGGATGGGATGGGGGTATACATGAATACTAGTACAACTACAGTAGGTATGCATACGTCTAACAAACTACATAATGGCACACAAGATAATAAAAATACCTACCCCAGGCCCTCTACTGCATTGTCAACCCCATCGCCGCGCCTGCAGCCGCCCACGCATCATGCTGCGCCTGCGCCGCCGAAGAAGTTTGTGTGTGCCACCCTGCCTGGTCCTGCAGATGCGGATTATTTACATTGTGCATCATCGGGACCCCGCCTCCCACACCTCTCCCTCTTCCCCTCCCAATGATCCCCGGCCTTCTGCCTCGAGCAGCACCACCACTGCCCATCCGCATGCCCGGTTGCAGATCCAGAGCCTGGAGCTCCAGCATCCGCTGGCCCGGGTATATCTGCTGTGCTCCTCCCTGCCCGTGCGGTTGGGCCTGCAGCATCAACGGCGCCTGATGCTGCTCAAAAAGCGGATGTATCGGTGGCGGTGCGGGCGCAATAAGGCTCTGGTCGTACGCCATCTCCCCCCAGCAGTACTTAGGCCGCATCCTCGGATCACCCCCCTCCTGGATACGCTTCGGCACGACCTTGGCAAAGCGCGCGGGGTCGTCACGGATGGGGTCGAGGACGATGCCTTTGGATGACATGCTGTCCGGGTCGATGCCGAGCATTTTGCGGAGGAGGTGGTTCTCGGCTTCGAGTCGTGTTATTTCGGATTCGCGCTCGAGGGCCCAGTCATTTCGTTCGGTTTTGTGTCCATCCTCACCCTCTAGGCTGATGTTGAGCGCCTCCAACAGCGCCTCGAGCTCCTCCAGTGGCACCGGCACCTCCTCTCCTGGCGAATCTGGGTACGCATTGCGTTCGTGTTCGTGTTCGATTTCATGTTCGTGCTCGTGCTCGTCGTTATACAGAGGGTCTTTCGGATCAGGCGGCTCGCCCGCAAGGGAGCGCAGGAGCCCGCGGAGGTGGTGTGAGAGCCGGTGCAAGAAGTGGCTCATCTCGGTGGAGGAGAGAAGGTCGGAGGAGTGCGAGTACGACTCGCGCGTGTGCAAGAGCGTTTCGTAGTGCCGTGTGAGGGTGAGTTCGTGCCGTTGGGCTGCGAGCTACATATACGCAGGACAGGATAAGATGTTAGTTTTTTTTATTTATTTGAGAGCGTGATATAGTTGGACGCACAGCGTGATTCCGGAACTTGGACATGATATTGTCCATGGTGCCCTCGTACTCTTTTAGAAGCAGGCTGAGCTGCTTGTTCTCGTGGAGCAGCGTCTGGTTCTCAATGACCGTCTGCGCGCTCATGCGCTCCAGTTCAGATTCGAAAGTCTCTAAAAAGATATATATCGCGTTAAAGCGTTGCAAAAGAGCAGAGAGGAAAAGGAAGGCAAACGCACCGTTCGAAATATCCGTATTAAACCTCCGTAGCGCGAACCCCGATCCCGCATCGGAAGCTTGAACCTATCGTGTGCAGGCATAAGCACCATAAGCATAGCCTAGAGAAGAGGAGAAGAAAAGGCAAACAACGCACCTTCAACGTGCTCGCCTGGGACTGCAGCGTCGCGGTGAGCTTTTGGTTGGCCGCGAGCTGTTCGCTGAGCTCGTGGACGAGCTGCCAAAGGCGGAGCATGTCGGAGTCCATGTCCCGCGGGATGGGCGCCGGAAGGGGGTTGGTGAAATAAATTTTGGTGGGGAGGGGTGGGTGCAGGTGCCAGGCGTGTACTACGATGGAGGAAGGAAAGGTGGAGGTTGTTTGGTTTGGGGTGTTGGGGGATAGACCGGCGATCAAACCGGCGTCAGAGCAAACTTGAAGGTGTTTTGTGTGATTCAACATTAGACTACATACATACATACAATTTGTCGGTAATTATACGGAACGTAGACGCGGAAATAAAACAGAATCAGGTACTGGTCGTCGTACTGATGCGTCAGGAAGTAACAACGGCGAGCGCCTTGGTCAGTGAAATGCAGCGGCCAAGTGCAGAGAAGACCAGTGAAGCTTAGGAGACGCTGGCAGGCTTCAGGAATATATATGCTCGCATTCGAGGACACTCTTACGTGGACTCTAGGATGTAACCGGATAAAAAATAATGATATGCAGTATCTATGCTATGAGTGGGGGTGGACGGAAGAGGTATCGGCGGGCGGGCGTGCGTGCAGACGGCGGGCGGGGACAAGGAGAGTGCGTGCAATGAAGGAAGAGGGCAGGCAGAATCATGATCACGCGGCGAGGCGGCGCTGGTCTATAGGTTGTATTATATTATAGTGTAGGCGTCGTAGGATCCAGGAGAGTATCAAGGGCTAGTCTAAGCGCACTGTAAAGCAGAAGAAGAAAGGTTAGTGGGGGGTGGTAACAGGGCAGAACGGAGGGACGCACAGCTTCCTTGAGGTGGGTGATGAGGTCGTTCCTGTCCTTTTCCTTCTTGAGGCCGGCAAAGGCCATCTTGGTTCCGGGGATATACTGTGTGTTGGGTGTGAGTGGGAGGCAGGGACATGGAGCGGAGAAAGGGCGGACCTTTTTGGGGTTCTCGAGGTACTCGAAGAGAGTCTGTTCGTCCCAGACGACGGCCTTGTTGATGTTGGCGGCAGTGTAGGAGTAACCCTCAGCCTGGCCGGACTTGCGGCCAAAGAGGCTGCGCGGTGGGGTGAGTATGGGTGAGAGAGGGAAGGGAAAGAAGACAGACCCGTTGAGGTTGGGGCCGACCTTGTGGGCCTCGCCAGCACCGAGGGTGTGGCATTGAGCACAGCGGGTCTTGAAGAGACCAGCGCCCTTGGCAGCGTCACCTGCGTTGCATTAGAAGAGTTGGGGAGGAGCGCGCAGCACGTACTTACCAGCAGAGAAGCTCATTTTGTCTAGAGGTACACGGAAGGAAAGTGATGAGCTGGACGACCCCTCGGCTTTTTATAAAAGTTTTTTGTGGGTGACGAGGGTCATGTGATCGCCTGCCGGTTTTTCCCGGGCCAATGGGAGGAAAGATATTTTGTGAAAAAGCCGACGGAGATGGACCGGGACTGACAAGAGCGCGATGACGCGTTGAGCGCGGCCAAACTTCATGGTCGTCAAGGCTACCTGTAAGTAGACAGCATTACAGAAACGCGTCGAGGCGCGTCGATGCTCACTCACAGTCAAGGCGGCCCGTACATGCCGGCCTAGTATAAAGCAGCGGGAATTCCCCTCTGAAACAATCACAATGTCGTCCCGCACCAGCTTCGCCGCAAGCCGTCTCATCAACCCACCCGGCGCCACGCCCGTCCTCACCGAGGATCAGGTCTGGAAGGGCCTCGGCATCAAGGCCCGCAACCCAAAGACGTTTGTGCCAATGATCACCAGCTCCGAGGTCGTGAGCGACGTCGGAAACAAGGCGTGTAAAATGATTAGATAGTGATTGAGTGCTCATGTATTATTACACAGGTAGTGAGAGAGGTCCGGTTCAATAACGGCGATCCCGTCAGGGAGACGATCGAGCTTCACCCGAGCACCATTGTGAGGTCCTACTTACCTGAATGACTGAACGCGAGGTAAACGAGAACGAACAGGCATACTTTGAGATGGAGTCGACGGGAATTAGGATCACCAACATCGTATCGTATGACGCCAACGGGGAGCTAGTGCTCACGTTTTCGTTTGCCAATGGGATCCCGGGTGGAGTGGCGCATGAAGGAAAGAGTGCGCAGGAGCTGAATGAGACGCTAGGCAAGGGCGTTGAGCACAGTGTGGAGAGGATCAGAGAGTTGGCGGTTGCGGGGGAGATCTAATCGTTGGCGGCGATGCCGGCCTAGTATAAAGCAGCGTGAATTTAAGTAGTAGACAGCATTACAGAAACGCGTCGAAGCGCGTCGATGCTCAACTAATGCACGGCCCGTACATGCCGGCCTAGTATAAAGCAGCGTGAATTCCCCTCTGAAAACAATCACAATGTCCCGCACCAGCTTCGCCGCAAGCCGTCTCATCAACCCACCCGGCGCCACGCCCGTCCTCACTGAGGATCAGGTCTGGAAGGGCCTCGGCATCAAGGCCCGCAACCCAAAGACGTTTGTACCAATGATCACCAGCTCCGAGGTCGTGAGCGACGTCGGAAACAAGGTGTGTGAAATGATTAGATAGTGATTGAGTGCTCATGTATTTCACAGGTAGTGAGAGAGGTCCGGTTCAATAACGGCGATCCCGTCAGGGAGACAATTGAGCTCCACCCGAGCACCATCGTGAGGTCCCATTTACCTGAATGGCTGAACGCGAGGTAAACGAGAACGAACAGGCATACTTTGAGATGGAGTCGACGGGAATTAGGATCACCAACATCGTATCGTATGACGCCAACGGGGAGCTAGTGCTCACGTTTTCGTCTGCCAATGGGATCCCGGGTGGAGTGGCGCATGAAGGAAAGAGTGCGCTGGAGCTGAATGGGACGCTGGGCAAGACCGTTGAGCACAGTGTGGAGAGGATCAGAGAGTTGGCGGTTGCGGGGGAGATCTAATCGTTGGGGCAGATCTAATCGTTGGCAGCGAGATCTAATCGTTGGCAGCGAGATCTAATCGTTGGCAGCGAGATCTAATCGTTGGCAGAGATCCAATCAGTAGACCACCTGTTGTATGTAGCGTGATGGAAGACAAACATCATGGAAGGTCGACCGCGAGCCAACACCTCCTCGTTCCTTGTCTGGCGAAGGCCGCGCGCAGAACCCTCGAGCTCATCGTCGTCGGCGGCGGCCAGCGCCCCCTCGACCCCACCTCTGACTGTCGATGCCCTGATTGACGCTCTCTGCCCCCCTGCCGTGCCAAGCCTCGCACATGCACGTAATCTAGCCGCGGCCCTTGCTGCCGCGTCCCCCCTCCCACGGCGCGCCGCACTCACCCCCGTGTTGGCCTCGTTGTGCAATCAAGACAAACCCACGGCCCTCCAGGCCGCTGGCTTCGATGTGCTCTCGGCGTACTGTGAGCACAACGAGGCGCCGCCCATGACCACGGACGAGCGGCTCGCGTGGTTCTCGCTCTTCCTTGGAGGCAGCGAGTGGAAGGCGGAGCTGTGGGAGCCGCGCTTTAAGGCGTACAGGGCGATGACCCGCTGGGGCAAGGACATTGCAGGCATCGAGCAGCAGTTCCTCGACGTCGTCATGAAGTGGATCGAGCTCGCGTTCGACGGCCTCGGAGTCGAACGCGAGCGATCGCTCGATGTCCTCGCAAAGTTCCTCGAAGACGTCGTGGCCAGTCCAGACACGCTCGCGAGGACCGATGACCCTGGCCTCCTCGCCTTTTATGCTCGATTGGTGGATCGTGCCGTCACACCGTCGACGTCGTCCCACCGCCGCAATGCCCCCTCGCTCTCTTCTGCACCCCCTGCCTCCACCCCGTCCCCCCGCCGTGCCGCCGACATCGCCATCGGCCTCTACCTCGACCATCTCATCTCCCACCTCAAGGTCCTCTCCTCCGACGCACTCCCCGCCATCCTCCCTCTTCTCTTTCGCGCACTCGCTTTCTGCGCTACCCATCTGCCCCGTCTCTCTGTATCTCCCCCGCCCGCGAGGAAACAGAGCTCCGAAGACAGGATCACAGACACACTTGGCTCCCTCTTATCCGGCCCGTACGCTACGCGGTGCATGCTCATCCTCAAACAGCATCTCTTCCCCGCAGAGGATGCGTCCCCTGCAACATCCCTTGGTGCACATAGGACCTTCCGTATTTACGTGAGGAGAGCACTCCGCACACGCCTCGCCCGCGCGTATATATCCCGCGAGTCGTCCCTCGGCTACTCGTTCTCTGGTGCCCCCGGCCATATGAGCATCGAGCGCGATCTCATGGAGCGCGCGTGGCCTTCGGAGGATTATTCGAGCAGTGCTCTGGGACTCGGCAAGAATGGCTGGGATGCGGCCAGACTGGGAAGGACACTCGCCAGGAGCGTCCAGGCGTGGGTTGTGTGCGCAGTGGGCACTGAGAAGGAGAGAGAGGATATTTTGGAAGAGGCTGCGGGCGTGCCGTATGATATCTGGCAGGAGTTGGACGCGAGGAGCGAGGGCGAGGATGAGAAGCTGGCGTTGGATGAGGAAGAGGCGTGTGTCATTGGGGAGACACTCGAGCAGTTGGTAGAATACGTTAGGTGCGTTATTGAGTTTGGGGGGTGCGCCAAATGTTCTGAATTGTTTGATTAAAGGAACCGCGAGGGCACGCCATATATTCTCCCATTGGGACCACACGCGTCGACTACAAGAGCGCCCACCCCGCTCCTCCGCAGGCTGTGTAGTCTACTGTCAAGAGATTTCGCTACGCCCACTTCGCCTCTCCTCTCCACTATCCTCGTACGCATCTCGGACAACCTCACAGACGCAACGACCGCCGCTTTACCCACCGTCATGTCAGAGCAGCACGACCTCTCGCCCACCTCGCCCTCGTGGCTCGACAACTGGACTCTTCTGTTGCTCAATCGAAGCTTCATGCACCCCGGGAGACCGATGACAAGGCGCGCGACGATGGACGCACTGGAAAAGGTGTATGAGAGCGTGAGGGATATGAAAAACTATCGTGTCCCCCTTGCGGATCTGGTGCGGGCGTTTTGTGAGGACATGTTGAGGGAGGGGAAGGGGGAGAGAGATAAGGGAGATGCGACGTGGAGGATCCTCGGAGAAGAGGTGGTGTTGAGGACAGTGGAGGCGGAGGGGGAAGAGGACAGTACGGAAGCGTTTGTGAGGCTGTTGGTGATGGCTGCGGAGGAGGAGGAGGAGTTTCAGGCTGCAGAGGAGGATGCGGGAGATACGGCGTCGGTTTTCACTGCGGCTGGCGAGGTGCATTCGCCAACGCCACCAGTCACACAGCCTGCATCGACGATCCCGTCGCCGAATCTGTCGAGGACACAGAGCGAGCATCCATCGGCGGCGGAAGAAAAGGCTTCCGCGAGTGCGAGCTCCATTATGAGCATCATTTCGTCTTTGGCGACAGGACACTCTTCCCGCTCACAATCACAGTCTATCGCTCCCCAGGCGGTGGATGATGTACCCGATGAGCCTTCCATGCCACCTTTACCGCCATCGAACGCTGCTCCGTCCCGTGCTGTCGCTGCTACTTCGGCACTCATCTCGATCTTTGGCCAATTCACCTTTACGCCACTTGCGTTACAAGCGCAGGCTACGACGCTTGCGACACATATATACGTCATTCTCCTGGGACTCGTCAAAGACGCAAAGTCCCCGAGAGCGAGGCTTACTGCGCTGCAGTTCCTTATGCGTGTCAGGGCAGACCAGGATCATCGATTGTATTATACATCTGCCACACCTACGCATGTCAGCATGCTAGCGACTCTCATACATCGCACGTATTCGCTGAGCCCGGAAAATGTTACGCCCACCGAGCGAGATCCCGCTTCTCCCACCGACACACGCAAGTCTCGGCCCCTCGTCCCCCTGCCATTCAAGGAACGGGATGATCGTGCACTATCCCGCGGTAGAGCAAGCACGACACGCCCTTCGCGAACCAATACGGCAAGTAGGAGCGGATCGAGGGTGCCCCATAACCCGACCTTACCTCGCACACCGATGGTCAGGCCCCAGCCACCGCTGTGGAACCTCCCTGAGACGTACCCGTTCGACGTGGTCGACGAGGTGCCTAGCGAGGGCCTCATCTCATACGACCCCGATGGCCCCCTCGTTCGTCCCGTGCTCCCCATCTCGCAGTATCTTGCTGTGATCATCGCGATCCTGGAGAAAGAGACGAATTGGGATGTGCTCGCGTATGTCCTGTGCCACCTACCCGTGCAGCTCGCGAATAAGCATCTGTTTTGTGGGCCCAAGGCGAGGACGGCGGTCGCGAAGATGTTGGCAGTGCTAAGTGCGGGTATTTTGAATGGGGAGATGGCTACGCATCTGGAGGACCAGTCGATCAAGTCGAGGGATGCACAGGGCTTGGCGTATCATACCCTCACGGTGCTTGTGAGCTATCGGAGGTGCTTTGAGCTCAAGCAGTGCCATGTGCTCGTGGAGGTGTTCCAGACCGGCCTCTCGTCAGGCCAGTTCTCGACTATCAAGTGTTGTTTGCATGCCCTGTCGTTGAGCGCGGTGGAGCTGCAGTCGAGCATGACTAAGTCCCTCCCGAGGATTCTGGAGATGCTCTCGCAGATCATGTCGGGTGCGCATATGGCGGTGCATATTCTTGGTTTCTTGTTCCTTATTGGCGCTATCCCCCCGCTATACGCCAACTTTACGGAGAACGACTATCGCATGGTGTTCGGTGTCGCCCTCCAGTATTTGCAGCATTATAACCGACTCAACACGGCTGAAGATCCCAATACCTCATGGGCCCTTTCTCAGCACCTCCGCATCCTCTCTTACACTGTCGTCTACGTGTGGTTCCTCGCTCTCAAGCTGCCCGATCGCCCAAGGCACATCCCCTACATCACTCGGCAGCTCCTACTCGCCAACGAAGGCAATGCAGAGATCGACGACCCCACTGAAGTGTGCTTCGACTGGCTTGCGAGATACACATACGCCAGCGCAGATCCACGACCTGCTCCGTCCGTATTTAATGACATTCTCATGAACCCGCCTGCGGAGAAACAGGGGCTTGCGGCAGTGACGGAAAAGACCTGGGTGTACGGACACGCGCTCATCACCATCCGTACGCTGGTAAAGAGGGGTTGGATCGAGGTGCTTTCACGCAGACCGTCGGGGTATACAAAGTTTTTGTGTCGTGTCGAGAACGCACCGCTGGTGGGTGCGGGTGACGTCGACCCGGACTTGTTCTCGGTGCCCGCAACGCTCCTGATGGAGCGCAATCCTGCCCAGCCGAGGTCTCCAGATCGTGATGATGCACCTGTAGAGGCTGAGGTATGTGATAGATTCAGCACAAAGGAACTTGGAACTGATTTGCTTTTTTAGGAAGAAGTACGAGATGTGTTTAAGCAGGCAGAGGACGACGACACGCCACATCCAAACCCTGTGACAGGGTATGTCTGGAGTGGCACGGCCCCTTCGCAGCGAAGGAAAGATGTGTCTATCGACCCGACGTTCTTTGCCCTACAACTCTCGGCATACCCTGATCGTACAAGCAATACTGCACACCTGCGCGTGATTGTTGACCCTGCTATCGTCAAGAGATATACCACAACTCTCGACAGGATTCCCGTCATCGACACTCACAAGGTTGGCATATTGTATGTTGCCCCAGGTCAAACCAACGAAGCCGAAATTCTGCGCAACACCCACGGCTCCCCGGCGTACACTCGGTTCCTCGAGGGAATTGGAAGGTTGATCAATCTCCGAGACCAGCTCGACGTATACGCCGGTGGTCTTGACCCCGATGAGGACGGCGAGTACGCCTACGCATGGTGGGATGATATCGGGCAAGTCCTTTACCACACGGCCACCATGATGCCCACGGCGGACCACGATCCGCTATGTACCAACAAAAAACGCCACATAGGCAACGACTATGTCCGGATTGTTTGGAACGACTCCGGGCACCCATACAAATTCGATACACTAGCCACTCAGTTCCAATTCGTAAACATCGTCATTGAACCGCACTCATTGGGCGCTATCGCCGCATTTTCCAACAATCTCCACGAGAACGAATACTTCAAGGTAACCGTGCAACGCGCACCTCGCATGACCGAGTTTGCACCTATCGGACACTTCAAACTCATATCCGCTGAAGCTCTCCCACTATTCGTACGCCAGCTTAGTCGTCTGGCTGACTGGTTTGCGTCTGTTTTTGCGCACACTCAACAAGACACGGTGTCTGTGGAGATGAAAACTAACTGGCGGACACGACTGGAATCGATCCGCCGCTTCAAAAACCAGGTCCCGCCTGCGCCCGAATCACCTACAGATGATCAGGGAAGGGTTATGGGCTTAGAGTCTGCTAGAGACTTCACAACAGCCTTCTAAGCTGTGGGCGAATTATGTCATGTATTGTACACCAATTTTCTGGGAGGCACGGATTTCCAAAAACTCTGTAAACTACATATTTTACATGTGCTGTTATATTTATTAGTGCATACACGAGGAAGCTACGAGCCAAGGCTGGCTAACTGCAAGCGATGGGATACCAGGTACAAGAGGCGTTGTGTGTGTGTGTGTGTGTGTGTGATATAAGACTGGTGTGTTGGATGCTGTACAGATGTAGTATCGGTATCAAGATATGCGGTGCGGTCGCGTCATTAACAAAATGGCAATACTTATTTATTTTTCCTCCGCTTCGTCGGTTTTGATGGTGCGGTCGCGGTCGTTGACATCGCAGCATCCACAGCATCGTCCATCGATATTGGAATACGAAGTTCCGATGCGTCAGATTTGCGTTTTCCTGCCGATGGTGGTGCACGAATGCCTGGTATGGGCGCGCCTTGCTGATGTGGAAATGGCTGGGGAGGCGGTGGGGGGACATGGGTCTCTGGCGATACAGAGGCTTGATCAAGATTGTTGAATGTCTCGTCCGAGAAGGCCCCATCTGTAGAGCCCGGGTGCGCACTAAATGCGTTGATAAATGATTCCGAGTTCATAAAGGAGTCAAAGTCGAAGAGAGCGTCACTAGCGCTGGTTGGAGTGGCCGATAGTTGGGGTTCAGCCTGAGCACTGCTAGAGTTCAACGGAGGTGGCGGTGCGGGAGGTTCGGGATGTGTTTCGTCGGCTTCGAGGTGGAGAGATGAGGCACTAGGAGATGACGCAGCAGACCCAGTGTCGATATTTTCAGGGTCAATACCAAGGCTTTGGATGAAAGTCTCGATATCAGTATTCATGGCGTCAACGTCGTGTTCAATATCTTCCGTAGCGTTCCAATGCTTCGTGACGTTCCCTAAGCTATTATCCGGAAGACTCAAATCGTGAGTGTCAAACGACAAAAGGCCATCTGTGGGAGCGGTTCCAGTTGAAATAGATTGCGGTGCGGAGGCTGGGTTTATGAAGTTGAATAGATCCGATGCTGGCGTGTATTGCGTGATTTGAGACGAAGTCGAATGGCTAGGATGTTCGTTCGAAGCCATCTGATCGATATTGGGTATGGTGGAGAGAAGTTGCTGGATCTGAGCTGGTGTGAGCTGGTTGAGGACCATTTGAAAGCGATCCATGTCGATGCCCGCGGAGCGAGGCGTGACCGAGCGATCAGTTATATCCGTGTGCTGGAACGTTCCCGGTATAGAGGCCTGAGTTGTGGGAGGAAGGGGCCCTGCTGGTTGAGGCTGGGCTGGAGGAAGTGGATGGTAATATGAGCCACGAATCGCATCACTTTCAGTCGGACTGGGTGAAGGAACAGATTCAGGGGTTTCGATTATGGGGTAGCCTGAAAAGGGGGGTCAGCAGAACACCGGCAAAAGTAAAAATTGAACATACTTTGCCCTGACTGGTCGTCTAATCTTTCGAAAGGAGCCTCTGAAACGCCCCGCTCATTCTCGACGGTCACCTTCCCATTTCGCCCATCCTCAATCAAGAAACGTGGTTGTCTGCGAGGAACGACGGCTCGTGATGAGTTGGGCCTCACTACATCGTCTTTGTGCGGGTTCGCACGGCTACCAAAAACCCCAGCCAAGAACTTCACGATGCGGTTGATAGTGTCCTGCTGTTTCTGGTGCTTTTGTCGAGCGTCCATAGCATCCTGCCACAACATCTGATTTGACTGCTTGAGCTCGTTCAGCTCCGACGATATAGTCGCTTGGTGCCGCTTGATCGCTGAAATGCCGTTCAATATAGCATTAACGTCAACGACCTGACCTCCAGAAGCCTGCATTGGCACCACAGGAGCAGCAGCAATTGGTTCTCGTAGGTCCATGACTGCATCATCTCCAGGGTGTGCCGGTTGCTTCTTTCGCTGGATGAGATACAGGAGATCAGGTTGGCCGCGAAGAAAGCTGGCATGAGCGAAGTTCCAGTGCTCCGTGTCCGTATCGCTTCTTAATACACCTTGTTGTAGATGTGGTATCTTGTGAAATCCGTACATGTTCAGTTGACGAACGAAGGAAGCGAAATTCTGATGCTTGAACCATCGACCCAGAACTTCACGAGCGAAACGTTCATGATCTAAAACTGTGGACATTTTTCAGCCTAAAGTAGTAAGACACGCCAAAAAGCTACACACACCAAAAAATGAGTCGCCTGCGTCCGACCAGCGAATTAAACCGGCATTGTTGGGATCGTTAACCATCCTTTAAGCGTATTAGACCAGAAAAACTATAAGTGTAAAAGAACTCACTCATGAAGTTTCTGCAGGAAGGCTGGAACGGCCGTTCGTGAAGGCCGATTAGCTGGGCCGGGCGTCCTGTGGCGGGCTAGAGCCACCTGTCCTGTCGCCATGCTGAAGGACTTGGAAGGTTATGGTAGTAAGTATGGAGTTCTGAGCACCAAGTTATCTCATCACAGAAGCTGCTGCCAATCATGCACAAATCTCACTATTGTGGAAAACGTGGTAAGGCTCCAACTGTACTATATATTTACCGTATAAATACGGTTAATACCCTATACGTATACGTATATGTATAAGGCTCTGGAGAAAAGGAGGGGTATATGGTAAATAACCAGTATATAGATGGTATATACAGTTGTACTTACGAGTTGAAGTTTCTTAGTTGAGTAAGCTGATCTGAGTATGACGGCCCTGGGGGTTCCTCATTGCCCGCTCACGCAAGGACACCAATCACCTCAGCAGTACAGTGTTACACTCTCTATCCC
>JABCKO010007949.1:10062-62580 GCA_018855915.1 Tephrocybe sp. NHM501043
GAAGTAGTGTACGTGGAACGTCAGTGGCAGTGGCCCGCAGGACATCCCATTTGACCTTGGTTGGAACCTTGGGTCGAGCTGGGTTGGGTCGAGTTGAGTTTATTAGGCTTGGAAAAAATCAGGCATAATGTAGAAAGTTACAAGCCTAGGAACGGATACCTAGTTGTGGATATCGCGAGCTTTGTGATGCTCTGCTGTGACAACAAGAATGAGAATGCAATTCAGAAGGCGATCTGGCACATGATCTTGTGGATCAGTCGACAATGATCTGGACTCGAACAAAGGATATTGTCGAGTCATGTAATGTATTGAGACGCCCTTGAAGTTGATCTGATTGGAAATGCAATCGAGCGCCGAGCACCAACCGTCCAAAGTTCATCTCATCTTGGCGTTAAAATACCAGAACTAACCGCAGTGTCACATGTGGCTACGAACGAGTAGGACTTCTTTGCGATTGAATATATTGATTTACGTTGAGCAAGAGTCTTCCAAAACCCTCGACAATATAGCATCCAAATCCTGCAATGACGACTATTGTTTGCCTCCTGAGCATTCCGAAACCACATAGGAAAATTCGACCCCCATTGTCCAGTCGGCCTTGGATCTTCAGAAGGATTTTCTGCATCAAGCATGGATATAATTGCTGAAATATCTGAACGATGAGAGGCCACCGTCGCCCAACAATCCTCGAAAAGTCTCCATATTATCACTGTCAAGCCTCCTGTCCATGTCGGATCATCCGGGTCGAGGGCGTGTCGGAAAATCACCTCGTAGGATCATGAACGCGACGGTGGTTTCGCGAGGCACCTCGAAGAATGGCGAATTATTAGTGAAGATCTGTTAAAATACAGAGAAAAGTGGAAACATCGGAAAAACGTAAATGGGGTTTACCTCATAACATGCAGAGGCCCAAGCAAATATGTCTATCTCCTTTGTGTTGTGAGTGTCGCCAGCCGCTTCTGGGTTGTGTAACTCTGGAGCCTGCTATCTAGTAGTCCCGCCCTTTGACTGTGTTGTCCATTGGACTATGTCTTTGTCGGTTATGCCTGAAAGGCCAAAATCACTTAGACACACTCTTCCAGACGCATCGACAAGGACGTACACCTAAAACGGCAATTCAATGTTGTGAACAACTGCTATCAATGGAACATACTGCTTTCAAATCTCCGTGGACGACATTATTTGCGTGCAAGTATTGAATACCGTACGCGGTATTCGAGTGCGATGTTTTACAGTGATATTGAGTGTTTCCAGGCTAACAAGAAGCACTCGATTTGCAGCAGAGTCTTGACTCTTGAGCAAGGTAATCACTCAGGTTTCTATTTTGAGCCCACGGCGCCACAAGAACAATCTGGGACCGAAAGATGTACAATCCATAGAACGGCAGAACATTTGGATGAGATAGTTGCCCCAAAATTATTGCTTCTCTTGCATAGGTCTATGCGCGTTCGAGGTTGAAATCAAGAGATGGAAGAGGATAAGACAACATAGGCAAACCTTCGCCATGTGCTCGACCATGTAAGATCCATATGCTCGAATAACTTTCAAGCATGTTATTTGTCCTTGAAAGTTTGCTCTATAGAAATCGGCATAGCTCCCTGCGTTCACTGGATGTTTATGGATGAGGTCGACATGCCCATTAAGTATATACCGAAAAGGATAGATCTCCGTCCTCGACGACAGTCTTTACATTGCGACCATTAGTTTGCCGCGATCCGGAAAGCCATCACTATCAATAAGCTTGTAGACAGTTCATTAGAGGAATATGTGAAGAATCGCATACCGATTGAAACACGTCGAGGATTGTCTGTGCATCGACACCAACACAGTTCACTAGAAGCCTGTGACGCTGGGCATCTAGCAGGATGGACCCGGGCTGAGACTTTCGCGCATTTGCTGTCAACAATTCCAGCGCCGCTTCTCGTGCGCTTAAAGCTTGTTCTCTGGGCGTCAGATCATCATCCATCCGTTGAAGTTCTCTCTCCTTGGCCGTTATGTCCGCCTCTCTTCGTGTTACCTCTTTTTGTCGGTGGGTAACCTTTTTCTCCTTGCGGCTTATTTCCTCTTCCCTTGCCACCAATTGATCTTCCCGTTGTCCTAAGCAATCTTCTCGACACCCGATTTCATCCTCCTGCTGCCCGATTTTGTCCTCGCGTTGCCTAATCTCATCCTCCCTGCGGATAACCTCATGTTCCCTGAGCCTAACATCGTTCTCTCCAATATTCGCAATTCATTCTGCCTCCTGTATTTGACAGTTCCTATCCTTCGTCATTTTTATCGCCATCGCTCTGACCACCATGCCTAGAGAAAGAAGAGATGTATTCGGGGGTCGAATCCATATTCGGCGCACCCTGTAGGTTCTTTTGCTGCTGCTCACGGTCGTGCTCAGTGCTGCTCAAAAACGCGGGTAATCATAGATGAGAATATCAATAGAAAAGGGACCATAGTGACGTCGGAAACAGCGATTCTCGTAAGAGATTCACAGAGGGACAGTGGGCAAGGTCAAGGAGGGAAGGAAGATCGATAACAATCGGCAAGGCTGGCCTCGAGCCCTCATGATCATAGAGGAATCGGACATGACAGCCGACACACATGCATCATCTGCCTGAGGACCTGATTACGCAGCAATCTTTTGAGAAGGATCAAGCACTCACAACGCTGTGTTCGCTCTTGGTCAAACGCATCCAATGCTGCATTAGCGAGATCATGCATTTGTATCAACTAGGTATCAAGCTGCGTCTTTTGTCTCATTAGCTTCTTTCGTAATACACGATAGGATGCGATTGAGATTCTCCAATGACGGAAGCATATTCTCGCAGAGCTTCGTATCCTGGGCATTTCTAAACCGCGTAGATGCCCTTCGTTCCCACTCTGGGGACGGCCGAGAATCTTGTGGTTTGTCTATGCGGAGCCTTGAAATGACTGATCCCATATCTGGTCGATCGGAGGGCTCGAACTTCCAACAATCTTTTAGAAGGTCCCAAATACGGTCGTTGAGTCCACGTTCAACCCATGAGGGATCACCATTTTGAGGCCGCGTTGGTGTACCGCCACGCAGGATCGTCATTATCACAGTGGATTCACGGATGGCTTCGAAATATGGAAGACGTCCAGTGAAAATCTGGTGGAACAGAGTAAGGCCCAGCGAGTTATCACAATAATGCATCCATTGACATACTTCATAACAAAGGTTTGCCCACGCAAAGACGTCGCTTTTCTTGCTGTTGTGAATAGAGTCTGCCTTGTCTTCCGTCTCATGTAGTTCGGGAGCTTGCCACCTCGCAGTACCCCCGTGCGACGCCATAGAAGACTGAGATGTCCAGTGAATGATGTCTGGGTCGGTCACGCTCGAGAGCCCAAAGTCCCCCAAGCAGGCCCTCCCAGAACCCTCAACAAGGACATTCACCTGGTGGAGAAAAATCAGTCAGCCTTCGTATTGAAGCGACCGGCTCGTTGAGCTTACTCCTTTTAAGTCCCCATGGACGATATCGTTTTTGTGTAAGTAATCAATTCCAGCTGCCGTATCCCAACACTAGAAAAGCGAATGAGTTTAACTCTCGATTTATGAAATATTGATACACTTACCAGCAATATTCTATCTGCGTCTGGGTTCCGAGCCAGGTAATCGCTGAGATGACCGTTTTCCGCCCATGGTGATACAAAGGATATCCGGGATCGGAATTTCGATAAGCCATAGAAGGGGAGGATATTCGGATGAGATAGCTGGCCCCATACTATAACTTCCCGTGCGTACACCTTCCAAACTGATATCAGCTCCGTCGCTTATATCTAGCAGACAAGGGAATTACTGTATACCTTCGCCATGTGTTCAACCAACGATCGCTGGTACACCCGGATCACCTTAAAGCACGTTGCTTCGTCTTGAAAGGTAACCTTATAAATGTCTGCATAATTCCCTGACGCAATGGGGTCATCCTCGACGAGTGGCACTGAACCGTGCAATAAGAAGCGAAGTGGATAAAGCTTCGTGCGTTCTGAGAGCCGTCTCATAGCAGCGATCAGCTGTACACGATCCTGATAATTATCGGTATCCAGTAACTTTGAAAATGGCAGTGAATTTGAAGGTGTGTTTCAAGGGAAGAGGTACTTACTAGCTGAAAGGAGTCAAGTAGTGTTTGAGCATTGTCGGAACTGCTCGATAGCATGCACCTATAATTCTTGATGTTGTTGAAAATTTGGCTTAGCAAGGCCGTCACTTCTTCAAGCGTCTTCGCCAACGCCCTTCCAAGCCTCTCCTTCTCTTCCCTTTCCGCCCTTTTGAATATCCGTTCCTCATTTTCCTTTGAGAGCCTTTGTACGACGTTATGTGCGTTAGGGCGCATGCCGGGGTCTTGCTTCCAGCAGTCATCCAGAATTCGCCATATGCCACCGTTCAATCCTCGATCTTGATAGAGCTCCCCTGTAAGCTGGGCCGGGCGCTCACCCCTCAAAATCAGGCGCATCACGTAGTAGTCGCTTTTGCCTGGGAATGGTACATGGCCGGTGAGGATCTATAAAGCCAACCCATAAGATATGGCAACAACAGGTAGGACTCAGTGTGAGCTGCTCACTTGATACGCAGTCATTGCAAACGCATATATGTCGATGGCCTCATTCCGACGGCGAGGGATAACAGGTCCCAAGAGTTCCGGTGCGAAAAACTGTTTCTCGCTGCCTTCTTGTGCTATGGATGAGAAGTTCACAGGCTTGATAGCATGAACATCCGTGATGTTGGTGAACCCATAATCGGCCAAACATGCTTGAGGCGGCATCGTGTCGGTCACAAGGACATTTCTGCCCTTGATTCCTCCATGCACGAGCCCCACACCATGAAGAAATGCCATGCCTAATGCGATACCAAGAATCTGAACAATCCTAGGTCAGAGAATGGTAGAACGGGAACTTGGTTGATATACCATGGCAATACGGTCAGCGTCTGGGTTTTTCTTCAAGAATTCGATGATATTCCCGTGTTCTAGGTAGGCAGAGACAAAACCTAGACCGCGGTTGGGAAGGCGGCAGAGTCCGTGAAACAGTAACACATTGGGGTGGCGAAGCTGGGCCCAAGGGACGATCTCGCGCACCAAGGCCTGAAAAATATAAGGAAACTCCGTCAGGGTCAGGAATACAAGAGGGTTCTGCTAAGGATATACGTGCCTGGCCAAACACATGGGAATTCAAGTTGGAATTGAGTCTAAGGACTTTGATACAGACGACCTTGCCATTGTAGATTCCCTTCCCAATGAAACCAAACTTTCCTCGTATCAGTGGTCCTTCCTGGCGAGTTACGCCCTCCAAGACGAGGCGTCTTGGGTATAGTTCCGAAGTTGCGACCAATCTCGTTAGAGCGACAATGAGGACGACCCTGAATTGTTCGTCGACGAAGTCACTGTCTAGGAGCTGGGTGGACGTCGAAAGAGATCAGTAGACAGATCAACAAGAGCCTAATCAACTGACCTTCTGAACGGCGTCAATTGAGTTCTGTGCGGCCTCTTCACGGCGGCGTAAATAACGTCTGTATCTTTTTGAATCCTGAAGCCTCTTCAGGAAGTAGTTGAACAACAACTCGTATTCCGTGTCCGCCGCTTCGGAATCGGGAGAGGATGATGCTCGTTTTTGGTATGCGTATGCTGCAGCGGAATCCAAAACGAACTTATCCAAAACGATATCTTCGGAATGAAGAGGTGGCGGCTTCAAGGCGAGTGCTGGAGAATTGTATGGGATCATCGTCAAGCTTCACTGCTTCAGGGTTTTCTATGTCTTCCCTTTCGTCGATTTATGTCCATATAGGGCGTCCCGTTCTTGAACAACGAGGTTGGATTGTAGTTCCTATTGAACACTCAAAAGTTCGAAGGATTGAAGGGTTGTAAAGTTAAAACGAAGTCCCTGAATCGCGTTGCAGTTCAAAATGCAGTCTTGCCATGCAAAGGTTATCTGCGGATGTTCCGGAGCAGCTGTCCACGTCAGTGTCAAGAGGAACTGCCATTAGGTCCCAACATATCACGGCCCCGCAGGTTGAAAGGGCCATGTACATATATAAATTTATAGGACCCTAACACCCAGTACGGCAGTTTTGGGTGGTGCAAAAAAGTTAGACCTTGCTGACGGTGACCAACGGTGGGGAGCTTTCACGCCATACTACAAGCTTTCCACTGAAAGATGTAGTGATAAGAAGAAGCAGGCGGGCGGGGGCGTCGCGCGTAACGTTCAGCAGAAAAAATTTACTGAGTGACTAGTGAACGAGTGAACGTTGGAAACTTTGAAGCTTGAAGCTTAGAACTTCAGAACTTGGAAATGACGCGCGACGAACATGTGACCACAATATGTTTCGACCGTCGAGTCTCCTCCACTCTATCTCATCTCATTGCAAATCCAGTACTCAGTCTTTTCACAAGTCGCGCTTGACGCCCCTTCCTTGACCTCTGTAAGACTTTGTGCAACTACGCTCTTGAAACCTTTTGCTTGTGCCTTGGTCTCAGAACACTGCTCCAGGGACCAGCTACACCAATGAAACAGATGGTTTCTCAATCTCTCCTGAAATTTGCTACGTTATCCTCGTCACAAAGTGTCGAGAGTTTGCATAAAAGGAAGGCAGGAGATAGATTTCATACAGGTATTCTTGTTCTATAGTCTTTCTGCGCGCAGCGATTAGGCTAATAGCAAGGCGTAAAATTTTGCGACTTGGAAATTGAAGCCTGTCTCCATTTCTGCAGATCATCGACGAAGGCAGAATAATCACTCAAGTCTGACATTGCCCCGAGGTAGCGACATGCTGTATGCTGCATGCTAGTGCATGAGGCCTGCATAAGGCCCAAGGCTCGAGATCTATGAGCTTCAGATGGGTATGAGGGCTCATACTTATTCATTAGTCGAAATTCAACTGTGTTCTAGCCCTAAGTATGGTGATACGCTGCATGGAGCATCAGTCGTAGAAACATGCAGACCACCAACCGGCACCCCTTCTGCGAGGATTTTGAAGACGTATATAGGCTCCTTGAACTCATTAGCCTTCGCTGACCCCTCAATCTGTTCCCAGTTTTCTCCAATCTTGCCTGCCTAGCAGTTGTGTCACATAACGTTAAACATTTGGCCTCGACCTGATTTTTTTGTTGCATTGTGCGCCCCTTTCCCTCCTCTTGTTGGTACGTTGTGCCGATTTGCGACCTTTGTAGGCGTATAACTGCAACACCTCTGACTGTCATTCCTTTTGCGCTCTCCCTCACCGATGACCATTGCTCCTGTAACTGACCCTTATTGTTTCCCCTATTCTATGTCTTACCCAAAGAACATAGATTATACCTCCTATCTTTGGCTCAACACTGGGCATCAAATCTCCTTCCTCAGTGTCCTTACGGTATCCCTCCAGCCATATCTTCTTCGAGAACATTTCTGGGGATGATGTAACCATCTACCGAATAGACAACATTGGCGCCCGCGTTGGTATAAGACTTGCCACCCAGTGGTTCACCTGCTATTATGGAATCGATAAATGTTGGACATATCTGGGTAGTTGTTTATCCATCCGGGTTCGAACAATTCCACACCGCCATCACCCCCCCTTGATTTGTTCAATATTCATCCCGATATTGTTCTTGAAGACGGGATGACGTACATGTTCTTTTCTGTCGCACTACGGGGCCACCCTATCTGCCTGGCTTATGGATGTAACTAGCATATCTGGGTATGTTGTTTGCTTTATTCACAGGAAACTGGGTCAACAACCAATAATATCGCCACTCTTGGCACCTACATAGCTGTATCCACTGATTGCAGGCGTGGTCTGAGTAATGATGGAATTGGCAAGGTTTGTGGTTGGCTGGTTGCACGTTGTTCAGGTTCAAAAAGCTTAAAGTGTCTACGCTAGTGGGTAGCCAGGAAAACCCCGAGTAGAAAGTGGACTTTGCAAAATGTATCATCCAATCAGTATCTCGGTTTCGATGGAACCTGGCCGCTTACCTGCGATTCCTTTTACGAGCTGGTCATTATCCGTGATACCGTCGTGCCTAATGCTCTCAGGTACAACTGTTGTTGTCAGTGTTAACCGTCAAGTGCTCATTTGTACACACAGAATCGGCATCCCCGGCAATAATCGCTATGTATCGCTTGGATATTGCATGGTGCTCAGTGGCTACGAAACCTAGCGGAAGCTAATTGTGGTAGAGACTATCAGAGATGGACTGCCGAGGTATGCTGAACGTGGCAAGTCTCATCGACTTTTACCGCACCACATACAATGGAGCGTCCAACTGTTCGTACGACATATTTTTCATTTACCCACAAAGTCAAGTCTCCCCAGAAACGTATTACATACGTCTTCCTTCTTGCTTCCTTCAATAGTACTATTTCCCTAGGTGTATTTATAGACTCGTAACTATCTAGGCCAGAAATTTCGAGGCAAGCTTATTGAGGACAGGTACAAGCCTTAACGAGTCGATATCTAGTAATACCGACCATGTGCGACCATCGTCTCCTAACCAGTCAGGTAGGTGAAAACCATGGCTAAGGCAGGCAAATCACGTGCCAAAACATCGTGTTGCTTAGGTTTTGAAGATGGAAGCGGTGAATGGATTGCTACAGTAGGTATGACTAAAGCATTGTTTACGAGCATCTGAGGCCTACATTTCACAGGAGCTTGCGGGGTCATGAAGCCCAATAATATTCAGGTTATGTATATATCAGATGGGATTAAGTCCCTGGACGACGGCCTGATGAGCAACTCGACACGAGGAGCGAATAGACCCACGACACAAGCCATGTATGTATCAGAGTCCCATAGATAGTGATAACTGGTACCCACTCCAGTACCATGATGTTGCGCGGATAACCGAGGTATCAGGTATGTGAGTGCCCTCGCGACATTGTCTTCCACACACAAGTGAAAGAGTCCAGCCTCCAGGGATGAGCGAACGATTATTCCACAAGTACCTGTTGGCTGTGGGTCTCATGGTCCCGCTCCCAGCTTTGCGCAATGGATCTTCCTTCCTCGATCCCGTTGATAGTGAGCCACGCTTCCAATCGGCGCCCCAGTTCCCCACCACGCCCACCGCAGTAGTCCCCCGTGGTATTGAGCATCTGCTCCTTCTCCTGCTCCTTCGCGAAGGGCAGCTTCGAGGGTAGTTTCCGCCGCGTGACAGCAGACACGAGACCGTTTGACAACCCCTCTGCTGCGACAGGAGGGCTGGTCATTCCAGCGCTAGTCCGCGCATCGGTGCCCTCAAGGTCTTTGACCCATTCGTCTTCGTTTTCCTCGGGTCCAACGATACTGTCGACGAGTCCTTCCTCCCAGCCATCCCACTCGACGACACGATGTGCCAGCCGTAATCGTTGCCCAGCGGACTCGTGGAATAGCCATTCCCGTGCTAAAGCAGCCAGATCGATAACTTTTCCGGGTCGAGGGGAAGAAGGAGCGGATTCCTGCGCGGGTTTGCCAACCTTTACGATAGCTTCGCGGTATAACCTGGTGATAAATGGGCTTGATTGGACGAAAGCCGGGGCATGCGCACATTGCCAGAGTGGGCGCGTCGTTGTAGATTCCCAATCGATTATACAAGTCTGTAACGGGGCCAATGATCAGCTTGGGCTTCAGAAATAGAACATTGTGTGCAGGTGACCTACTATTTTTGTATTATCCTCTGCGTCGACAAAAATATTCTCAAGGCTCAGATCGTGGAGATCGAGCCCAAAGCTTTCCGGGGTATCATCCAGGGATGCCTTGACAAGTCGTTCCATCAAGGCTACCCATCTCGCCATCTCTTTCCGCACCAACTCCTCCCTCTGTGACAGATGCGCTACAAGGAAGGTACTCCTTTGCATCCGCCGGTAATCTCGGTACATAGCATCACCAGGTCCCTCCCACTCCTCTTCACTCTCCTCCTGATTATACTCGTCACTATCGTCACTCTCGTCACCTGGTATTGCCCTGAGCCGGTGATGTCGCGAAGACTGTATCTCATCAGGATCGAGATGAAGTCGGTGCGGTGCCGAGCGTCCTTCGTTTTCTCTGATAACGCTCTCAATCTCGCGTTCAGCACAAGATGCGAAATAGCTGCTCGATCCTGTCCACGGACCACGGTTGAGTTCCGTCGGATGGGTAAGCTCTCCCCTATTGGTGCCGAAAAACGGCCATGAGATTATCGGCCCAACGTGAAATTCGCGTCCGGCAGATTGAGCCAGCTTCGCCTTGACGTGATTCATTTTGGAGGCGACTAGATTTGACATGCTCAGAGTCGGAGAGAACGGGAAGGCGGAATACGGAAGCTGAACCGCTTTTGGAGTTGGTGCAGAGGATGATAACGGACCGTAGGGATTTGGTCCAAAATAGATCGACCCAATGTCGGAGAATCGGTGAGCAAATAGGGGCAGGAGCATCTCCGCGAGGTTTTCGAGGAGCTTGACAAGGTCGTTGTAACATAAAGTGTGGAATACGGTTGCAAGTTGTACACCAGGGGCCTTGAGGAGAAATCAATCCGGTTAATCACACGCAATGGCCATCAACGCGCTGATGAAACACACCTTTGACATTAGGATATACTCGCCGCCCAGTCGATTATATGGGTTCGAGTCGTAGTGGTACACAGTTGGTACAGGGATATTTGTGTGTTCGCGAAGAAAGTGCATGGTCGCGACCTCGGATTCAGTTTTAAGGCGAGGCATATATCGTCGAGCAACGCTTGCAACGAGCTCGGTATGATCTACCATCGTAACAAGATAGGCCTGTGAGTAAAGTGTCAGAAGTCGTAATGTCTCAACCTATTGTGAACTCACTTTGTGAAAGGTTCCTGTTAAGACAGACAAAGGGTTGACGCAGGGCTCGTCCAGACAGATTTTGGAACATACCTGAGCTGAGGAATTCGATCCTTCCAACATCGATGCCTTTATTCTCGCGTACGACGTCCTTTAAGACCCGTCTATCAACCTGGAAAGGGGTTGCGCCGTGTGCAGCAGCATCAGCCTTGGCCTCGCGTTTGCGGTCTGCGTGCTCGATTTCCCAGCTCCATTGAAGAGGTTCGAGATGAGGCTTCTTAGGCGCATGGCCATTGTTCACATTCAACGGTATATCGCTCCCATTCCTATGCATCACAAGATGGCTTCGACGGTAAAGACGTGTTGGATAGATTTCACAGCGACTGTTGGCTTATCGGGGTTTTTGGCTGGCGTTTCGATGAAGAAGAAAAAGGAGGTTCGTAAGTCTGTGCGGTTGGTAGAGTATATAAGTAAGGAAGATGTCGGTAGTCGCAGTCTAAGAGCGATTCAAATGTTGTAAGACGGAGATTGAGACGCGGTATCATGCCGATTGCGTGCTATAATTACCTGCTTGATAAATAAGCGGATTTGGCCGTGTTTGCCATCATGTTCCACATACGTGTACATTACTTACCCCCGCAGTTCAAATATTTACATGTACCTTTTGAGTGCAGGCTGGGTCACTTGACCACACTGTGCTATTTCTGAATTATTGAATCCCTGAATCCCTTCTAACCCCTGCTCTGACCCTGCTCTTGCCCCTTCACTTCCCAAACTCACATACTTCGAGGCTCTTATCTATCGACATACTTCGAGCGAGCCAAGGCGAGGGTGACGCTCGGGTCGAGGGTTCTTCGCTTCTCAAAGTTGCCAAGGCCCCCGGAGGTAAACGTTGAGTTAACGTCACAAACGCCTGAACGTGCGTGCGTTGTGAAGTCCTGAGATGCATTGGACCTGAAACTGATATAGATGTCTAGCTACACCACATCCACCGCCTGATATAGCCTTCGAATACTGAGCGCAGCACACAAACTGACATCAGAGAGCATACATACCCTTCTGAACACGCGGCCCTCGGTCAAAATAATTGAAGGGCACATGAAACACACTTATTCTAAACTTCGAATATTCCGTCATCCGAAGAACGGAAAGCGGCCGCTCCCTGCGGAAGCATTTTGATGACGCCGCGCACGGCACACACATTGTGTTGTTAAGCTTTTTAAGGGATTCAAAGTGCTAAACTGTCAAAGGACAACCAATGCCCAGCGCCTTGGCGTGTTGGCTATTTCGGTTCTGTTCGCTCGATTAAACATACTTGCAACCTGCTCGTAATTATAAAGATGGCCAGGAATATCATCTGTAATTCTACGATCAATTGAAAACAACTTGTCCATCTCACGTCGAGGATTGTATTGCGCAATGTGACGTCAATTCAATACCCCATATGGAGGGATTTGCCACCATTCAATTCGTTGGCTAGTGCACAGTTCTTGGCAGTGACCCGTTCTACATAAGTCTGACAAGAGTTTGAAGCCCAGTCATCGGCATCATCTCAACTGTCACCGATGGCCGCCGGTGACCACTAAGCCTTCTTGTTGTTCGCCACCAGTGTTAACGAGGCTTGTGAGATAACAGTGAGAGTTGAATGAAGGGAAATAGTTTCACGGTAGGACGTGCTTATATCCACTGAAGGACGTATCTTGCCTGCGCCACTGTCAAGAAATTTTCTGGAGAACATATGGGAGTTCTAGCTGTTCAACAACGCTGTACGGATTATGGATGCCACCTGAAAAATAAATCTGGTTAGTGAAGCTCCTTCAATTAGATCATTCAAGTGTTCATTTATCTGCAGATGAAAGTATTTTGCGTTGGGCGTGCATCTTCCAGAACTACTCCGTGATATAACATTCGACAGTCAGGCATCCCAGTGCCGAGCTTCGATTTTCGTCACCACTCCCGCGAACACACACGTACCATAGATGAGGACGAACACAACTCAACAAGGAAAGGCTCGGACACAAAATCCATAGTACTAAGCAGATACACATCGCTACTAGATAGCATACTGGTACGTGCCTGCCTCTTAGCCTCTGTAGTGTAGCTTGCCGGTGTTAATCGAACTTCATTCATTCATTCGATTTTCGTCATCATCACAATTGTGGCGCTGTTCGATTTTGTTTCATAGTAATGAATGTTTGATCGTGGGTTGAAGCTGCCATGAGCCACGCCGCGAAATCACTATCCAAAGTGTGCAATTGAATCTGCAATGCTTTCATGGAAGTGTGGCCTTGCCTCTTGTAATTAGCCTCAGGACTTCTATGTACGGCAAGATGAAAACGACGCTGATAACGCCACAGGTGAAGATATATAAGTATCAGAGACATTGTTACACGTGCTTTGCAACCTCCATCCTTGCTTCAGCTCCCTCTGCTGGCGTGGCGAGAATAAAATTCTGATTAAGATATGCATGTGGTTTTCCATGTGGAAACCCGCGAGATAATGTCTTAGCCTCGTCAATGACAAATTCAGGTTTCTGTAGGGATTAACAATATTCAATGTCCAAGTTGTATTAATTTCAAGAAAAGTCTTACCACGATCAGCGACGTCCGCACACCGAAGACGGCATCGCTGGTTAAGTACGGGTCACCTTCGAAGTAGAGTGCAGTTGTGAGCTTTTCAAATCCCGGAGCCTACCATGTAGAATTTGAATCAGCAGGAGGAGGATACTACTGTGTTAACGGGACGAACGTCAATCATGATATGTAAATGAGCAGGTCTAAAAACGTGACGCCCAAGCCGCGATAAGAGACTGCCAACAGTGCCATCGCTGGGGATAGGATACGGAACGGGCCTGTGATGTTGTGTCTGATGAAGAAAATCACTTGATTACGAGATGGACATTCACGTACACAACAGCACGGAAAGAGTAAGAGCCATCCTCCGCAGAAGTCAAACGTCCACGGCAGTCAGGCTTATCTCGTCCAGCATACTATCATAACATACTTAATGCATTAAACGTTTGTGAGGTGAAAAAGAACACAGACCTGGGTGTCATACAGACCGTTGCTATCCGTCTCCCAGGTATCTATGATGGCACCTGCGATGGGGTCCCCCTTGGTGTCAAGTACCCTTCCCTCAACGAACATGTAATCGCCCTTTCCCTCGGATGCGATAGAATCACCATTTGGAACTGCATGATAATTTGATCAAGATGAATTTCGATAACTTCCTGGGCACTGCCTACCATGATGAGCATCCTCCGTAAAGAATGGGCCAAGAACAGTCGCCTCCGTTGCTGTTGGTGGCTTCGCGTTATTGATGGTGTCGACAAGCGTCGACACTCCGAGCACGTCCGAAAGAAGTATGAATTCTGAAGAAATAAAAGACTGCTTTAGCATACGCTAAGGGGGCTCAAAAGACGGCTCAGACTGGCCTTGGCGGATGTCAGAACACATCTGTCCTGTTCGCGTCAAGAATTGGATGGCAGACCTATGATTCAATCAGACGCTGCAATCTCAGGTTCTCAATGCCTAGCCTACATCCATTCATCGTTTGTGATGGATGTTTCACGGACAAAGGCGTGCAGATGGTTTACCTGCGAACAATAACGACGAAGGGTTTCGCAGATTGATGCCTTGACGTACTAGACTGTTAAAGATGAACTTCGTTCTCTCATCAGGGCCTGTAGTCAAGCAATGAGCTACAGAGTCATGAAGCATTGAACAAGGTGGGACGGTGCTAACAATTTGAATTGATGGCGTGGACGTTGCTTGTGATAGAGTCCGCGGACATATCCATTATCTTTGGCAGCTTTGAGAGATCAATACCATGCTGGGCGGCGAGTTGATTAGCTTTGAGCGCAGGATCGATGTTAGATGCTATTGACATGATTCTGAGGGAATGAGAAAGCGTAGAACGTCGAGGGGTCGGGTATTTATGAGGGTAACTCGGTATATCCGTTGACACATGAGAAAGACGGGTGTGCATTGGGACCTCTGGTCAATTAGTCATCAGTCTTCTGATCAGTTTTGACGACGAGAAGGTGTATACAGAGCGAAGCCATCGGATCTGATATTGCAGAGAGACAGTGGAGAAGCGAAAATTGAGTAATTCGGTCAATGCGATACAGATGGGAATGCCCAAAAACATATTACTTGCGCACACCTTCAACATTGACAGTAATCAAGCATTTATTGTCAAGGGAGGCTAGTAAAGTCACTGCTCGATTTCAAACCGTTGGTGAGGGGCACTAAACTCCTCATAGGTTCGCTCTCGATAAGATCCGCGGCCCGAGCCGTGAACATACCTCACCCTTTTCAAGACGTGGTTGATCGCATCATTCGCAACCATGACCACCCATGAGCTGGAACTCTCAGAAGTGTTCAACTTGGATGCACTGTATACGCCCAGTGTTTCTCAGGCGCTCGTGCAGGCTATATAACTGATTCCATATACCTCTCGGGAATTCCCGATTAATCATATCATGCCTCCACCTTTCGTTTACACGGCTCTCCCTTCGCGAGTGGTTTTCGGAAGAGGCACTATAACACAGGTTTCCCGAGAAATAGAGGCCTTGAATTGCAGCAGGGCTCTTGTTCTCACCACCCCCCAGCAAGTGGATCACGGAAAGGCGGTGGAAGAGCTCCTTGGTGATTTCTGTGCTGGTCTTTACACAAATGCGACGATGCATACACCTACCAATATAACTGAAGATGCTCTTCAGGCCGTTCAAGAACTTCGAGCAGATTGTCTTGTTTCTGTTGGAGGTGGTTCAACGATTGGTCTCGGGAAAGCGATTGCTTTGCATACCTCCCTCCCTCAGATTGTTATCCCGACGACGTACGCTGGATCCGAGGTTCGTTCATTCAATGGGCGTCTAAAATGTTTTCGTGGATTAATGAATATTCTAGGCCACAACGATCATTGGTCAAACAGAAAACGGCTTGAAGACGACACAGAAAACCCTCAAAGTCCTTCCGGAGGTTATCATTTACGATGTTGATCTCACTTTGAGTCTTCCTGCCAGAATGACTGTAACATCAGGCGTCAATGCAATTGCACACGCGGTGGAAGCTCTATACTCCAAGGATGCCAATCCTATCATGGATCTTCTCGCACAAGAGGGGATCAAGAGTATTGCTAGCGCGCTTCCGATCATCGTGAACGAAACGAACATGGAAGTGCTCTTAGAAGCAAGAAGCAACGCTCAGTATGGGGCATGGGCTTGTGGCACCTGCCTGGGCGCCGTGGGCATGTCTCTTCATCATAAGCTCTGCCACACACTTGGTAGATGTTCACTTTGATGGTATGATCGCCACGCTCATTGGGATGTTGACATAGGGGGGACCTTTAATCTCCCACATGCAGAGACCCATACAGTCATCCTGCCACACGTCATCGTTTACAATGCCCCGTTCGCGAACCGGGCCATTGCAAAGGTTGCGTTGAGCCTCGGCGTGGCAAATGCCGCTCAAGGCCTTTATGATCTTGTTAAGCAGCTTGGGGCTCCGTACTCCCTGAAAGAGCTTGGCATGCGGGAGGAGGACCTCGAGAAGGCAGCGGAGATCGCAGTTAAAAATCCCTATCCTAACCCGGCCCCTTTGGAGAAAGATAAACTCCTCAAATTGTTAAGGAATGCATGGGCTGGGGTTCGCCCAGAGTGAAAAGATAGTTCGTAAAGAAGCCACTATCATAGGGTGTCATAAAGGTATATCGTACAAAGATAATAATAGTACATATTGTTGAATGAGAAAGAGTTTTCCCCTCAGAGTCCGAAAATCCTCGCAATAATTGACTTCCCCTCGCTGACAAGAATCTCATCATCGTAATACAACTTGACTGTGCCATTCCATGCATTCACAACTATTTCATCCCCCGCCCACTCCTCGCCGTCGATTACGGATGAATAGTCTCCAATGAAACACTTGTGAGTCTTCTTAATATCACTGAATGTCGTCAAATCGGCTGTTATATCTGGGGAAGGTTTCGTGCTCCCGTTATGCGTAGTGAGCGAGAGGAGGCCAACGAATGTGCGCGGCATGTAGAGATTGACCGGCCCGTTGGAGGCGTCTACGTTCAAATAGATCGGTAACCTCGGCGAGTGAGGTGCATGCTGCGAGGGTTGTTACATCAGGACCTGATGGTACGTACATTCAGCACACTACTTACTAGTTTTATGGTGACAGTCCCATTCGATGCTTTGGCATAGATTGTCGTCCTTTTTTTCCCCTTGCCCAAGTCGGTGCTCGAGTCATACGATGCGAGTGTAATATCGGCATCGATTGGCCCATTGCTAGATTTAAGGGCCAAGTTCTTTCGTGACTCATGCGCCTCGTCAGGAGGTATAGGGGGAAGAAGTATGCTTGGGATCGTCAACAAAGGGTCCAGAAACCATTTGCCTCGAAGGGTTCCATGTTCACGGGAAATAGATACAAAATTGCTTGGTTTCATAATGGCCGGCGGCGGCATTGACACTGCAGTCGACGATGTAGGTTTCCGAACACTCGATTCGCTGATGGAGGGTGAATCTGGAATGATCATCGTGTAAGTGGGAGGGGCATCGTCCTGAGGCCAGAAACATCAATTAACGCTCAATATAGTCAGATTGGAGAAAGCCCTTACAGTGGCTGGCGGAACGATTGCTGCTTCTGTCGCGCGTTTGGCGTCTTCGTCTGAGGGGACAACAATCATGTTGTCTGCTTTCATTACAGTGAGGTCAAGAGAATGAAGCGATGAGTGTGTATTACCATTGAATCAAAAGCTATATCAAGTCTATATAAAGCGCAGGTGTGCTATAGTGCTGCGGCCTGCGGCTGATCACAAGGATCGTGACATCAGGTTCAGATCAGGCCTTCGTTTGGCCTGCGTTCTCCGCTCATGTTGGTCATGAATGCCACTCCGCGAATGGACGTACTGTTGACAACCAAGGGAGTTTGAATATCGAGAAAATAGGCTGTGTTAAGAGTCAAAACCCAAGAATCAAAATGATTACCAATATTGATTTTCCTTTGGTCACAACCTCCGACAACACTCCGCACATTTGGCAGGACGGGGGTCATGTCTAGATGCTCAACCGAGCATATCGAGTCTTCTTGTCTTTGCCACAATCAGCTCGATATGTTGGCGATGCTGCCTCGTACCGAGCAAGCCACTCATTGCGCGGACAGAACCTTTCTAGTCGTTACAAAAAATTAGAAACGGCGGTCCGAGGGAAGCAAGAACTCGCACGGGAGATAGAACACTTTGTGGAATACCCAGTCGCTAATCGGATGGATACAAGTACCCCCAAGAAACAACTAGAAACCTTTCATGGATTAGAAATACCCAAAGAACCTACACCACCACTGGACGATGGTGCGCCCAGAGCCATGTTTCATGGAGGCTCACTTCTAAAGCTTTTTTATCAGAATGCTGTATGTCAAATTGCGCCGTCTGTGTCTACGACCTCTACGAAGAGGCTTTGGATGAATACAAAGACGCCGTCACCAATTTACGTTCCACACTGTCCGCACGTAATATTCCTGAGGAATTTTGGCCAAAGAGCATAAGTTCTCCAACTACCATAAAGTCTGGCGACAGGAAGGAGGCAGTCCTAAGCGCTTTTGAGGAGATGGAGAGGGCGCTGGCAAAGAAGCACCAGGCTTCAAATGCAGGTCATTAGTTGTGTATCTACGTCGCTTTTTAGGCTCTTACCATACTGCTGGACAGACAGGTGCTGACCGCGTACGCATCACGCGAGCCAAGTGGTCTGAGGCCGTCATTGAACTATACGAAGGGCTCCGGTGGATCTTATTCCCCCACCGTTGATAACTGCCTTCACGATGATAAAGCTGATTGTAATCTCGAACGCAAGATCAATTCAATATCAACTCTACACTTGGGAGTACTTCTCGGATCATTCTGTGTACTCTCTCTTCGGCCCTTTGGAATCCATAATTTTTGTAGCAAGATTTCAATTCAAGGCACCGCAATGCCCACTTCCCGAAATCCGAGTTGCTATTCAGTGTTGGCTAAGCAGAAGCGATGAGCAAGTTTCTATCAATTTTAAACACATTCTTACTCACCTGAGCCGTCCACATTCCTGCAACGTGCTCATAGGATATGCAGCACCTTTCGAGGTCTGGGAACTCGTCATGAGAGCCACCAAAATTTTGGGGGTGAACGCTTCCACTTATATGGTTAAGCTTCTAAGTGGCCGACTACGTGGTCGGTACGTCCTCCTACCCAGAACAGACCTCGCCTCGTCTAATTTCATCGCTCGGCCACAAAGTTCTAGATTCGTGAGCGAATTGTCGAACTGCCGAAGATATGCCCCAGTTCGTTCGTGGATAGAAAACATGTTCAATGAAAGCTTGAGCGTAGACAGTGCCTTCATAGGAATCTTCATGGATTCCCGACCATACCACTCATCAGGAGTCGGTCGACGTCCCCAATTGGACCCGTTATTTCGAGAGGTCCTGAATCTGGTCGGCGTGGATGTTCAAAATATAGGCTAGACCAACATCACTGGAGAGGTCTTCGTTGATGAAGTTATACAGGAGGTTAAGCCTGGTGAGTTCGGGGAAATGATGTAGCCTAAGAAGGAAGGAAGAAACGCCGAATTCCGAATTGCCAGAGAAATGAATGTCCACATGGAGTGAGCGTAGCGTTAAGTAATGGTTGTTGATAAAGGGAGCGAAGAGTTTGCATACAATTTCCGTCGAATTTCTCGTCGTGGATAATGATTTTGAAAGCGCGAGCTTCAGGTGTTTGAGGCAGGGAAACGTTGTTGATTTTGAAAGGAGGAGATCGGAGCCTTCTAAGCTTAAATGTAACTCGAGGGATTGGAGATTAGCACCAAACGTGTTCAAACTAGCCGTTATAACGGGGATTGTGAGCCTTCCAGCGTCGTCGTCGTAGGAGCGAAACGTCAACACCAGAGATGTCACGTTCGTGAGGCTATCAATGAAAGATAGCACTTCCTGAATTGAGTTATGCGTTTTGGCTCTATAGCTATTGGTGGCCGCTAATACCGTCGCAATAAATGTCGTTTCGCGCGGATGGATGTACGTGAGCAGCTGAGGAGAGATGCGCAGAAGTGCGAACATAGAGTGCTACGAATGGGCTAAGCCTATTTCTTGAATTGAGCTATAGTTGGATTGTTTCAGGTAAAACCTATGTATCTACTGACCTAGATTTCAAAAAATCCTGTGAGGTTTCCAGGCACGTAGTTTGATATTTGATGTCCATAGCAATGGAAAAAAATGCGCGGTTTAAAGGGTACAGCTCCACGAGGTCTCGAGAAGGCAAATGGCGGGCTATCTCACACCAAACGGTACCTCAGAGGGAAGATCGAGAGCCATTCCTAGCCCTTTCAAGAGTCAAATAGTTGCAGTCAAGTTGCTTGTCGACGATGTGCTGTCGATGGCCAACATAAATAGTTGTTGGGAGACTCGACGCAGCATGTATTCACAGCCGTGACCCGCAGTCAGCAGGGACGAATTCACTCTCGCGATCGTGGGTACTGATATAGTAGGATAGGTACATTCGTCCAGAGTATAGAGTCTATATAAGTATTTAAGTATTTTGAGACATTCAGGTAGCTATGGAAACAATAATGAAATGATTTCTACATTATGTTCAGCATTTATGTAAAGTGCAATCCGTGAGGTCTACATATATAGATGTCCAGAAATTATAATCAATGCCAGTTCTTCGCCATAGTACGAAGAAAGCTAACCAGAATTGGATCACCCAAACGGGCCAACGCGGGCCACTGGCAAGGGCAGACGTAACCAGCCAGGCACCTCCTTACTATGGACGTGCCTGGGATGATGGTTGATGATACTAATACATTCAGGCGTATCATTCATATTCGTCCCATCCTCTGTTGGGCGTCTTCCTGCCAACATCCAATGTTTCCAAGTGAGGTAGCGCTCTCCGTACCGCGACCTCACATCGGTCAAATTCCCGAAAGGCAGCATTGGAAGGTTCTAGTGTCAGATGACGGAGTTTCCAGTTGCCATAATGTGGGTTGGCCTGAATCCATTCGATGGGTCAGACCGAATTCGGGCAGGCGATGTCCAGTCGAAAATTACTAACCGAGGAGTCCCACAACATGTCTTCATCCAAGTTACTCGGCACAAGCTCGCTGAACTCAAGAAACAGCGTCTCGAGAGAAGGCAGTTTCTCTGCAAACAGCGCGAAAAGCTGTGGGTTAAGAACCCCGACAGACATACACAGTTCTCTGAGCCGGTCTTGCGTAGAGAATGTTTCTGCAATATGTTTTACATCTTCATGGGACAGCGTATTGACAGAGAGTTTCAAAGATGTTAGAGACTTCTGGAATCGACTTAGAAACGCGGTGGTTTGATTGATATCGGGGTAGAGCTCTATATCCAGATCTAGGACTTGGAGCTTTGGAAGGTTGGCCCGCAAGAACTCCTGTGCATACCATTGGTCGGCCGTGGGATACATTGAATATTGGATGGGGCCTTTCGCGTGCAAGGAAAGCTCAAGCAGATGTTCCGAGTGCAGACGCAAGATATGGCTCAACCCAGCACTATTGGATTGGCGTATGCTCACGAAAGGATGCCATAAGCTGAAGGTTTTAAGTCGGGGGAAATGTCGTAGTTTCAAGAGCAAAGATGGGATGTCGAATGTGTAAGAGGTGCGCAGGGAAGAGAGTTTGAAAACGCGCAAAGTGGAATTATGGTTGTTGAGAAATGGAGTAAGGACATTATCGAGGATATATTTTGAGTCCGTGGAGCAATACGCGTTAGATAGGCCAATGTATAAAGTTTCGAGCAGGGGGAAGGTGGTCGTCGGTGATAGAAATTGATAGCCTTCAATCATGATGTCGAGTGTCAAAACCCGTAATGCTTTGAATGAGGCGAGCGTTGGCGTGAAGTAAGCCATGGCGAGCCTTAGCTCCTGACATCTAAGGAGCGATCGGCAGGACAGCTTCAAAGAAGCTAGATTTGATAAGCTTTGGAAAATCAGCATAGTCTGTTCAAGTGCTGTCATGGTCTCAGCGGGAGCCCTTTTTCGAACTCTACTTCGAAAAGCTTTGGAGATTAGAGTGTCCCTGCCTTCAGGCTTTTGAAGTTGCATTATGATGTGTGGCAAAAGCTCAAGTGAACGGACATGGGTCGACGCAATAGATTGCCTATCGAAAGTCTATGTGTCAAACGGGAGATTTAACACATTTTGGAAAACGTACCTCAAAAGTGGGATGGTGTGAAGCACATCGTCGCTAGTTCTAAAGCAGGCCGAGTGGTATTTCTCCTCCATTGCGATTTCAAACATGGCACGGTTGACAGAGTAGAACTTTCTGACGCATTCTCGCGGCAGAAAACTGGCTATCCGGTTCCATATTTCAAAAGGAAGACTGAGCATCATGGCCAGGTCAGAAGAGAGAAGGATGAAACTCCATCATCATAATCGGGATCTAAGTGGACCGTTGCTTGCGGGAAATCACCGATACACGAGGAAACGGTCTTAAGACCCCATGGGCAAGAGAGTAACACAGCGATATATAGGGCCATATCACATGAACATGAGCATATACTACATATACTACATAGATCGACCTCAAACCCAGCAACCGGGCCCGACAAACACATTTAGAAAGTTGTAGGGCGGAGTGCAACGAAGGTGGAGCGAGCCTTGGTAATACGGTGGGGGAGGGGGAACTTGAGGTTGCGGACATAAGCTGTTTGATGTAGGGGCGGCGGACGTCCTCAGACTTCTCGATCTCGACAACACGGAGGATCTAGGTATAGAGTGGAAGAGATCACAACAATCCATTCTTGTTTAGTGTTTGGCTTGGGTTGATGATCGCATTCAAATTAGATTCGGTTGTGCAGCTGTCTTTCCAGAATGCACGTCCCACTTGAAAATTAAGCCCCTCCTTCACGTCTTTTGTTCAAAGCTCTTGTGACTCAAAACGCACTACAACGCATTGAGAAATCCCGCACAGTTACCTGACGAGTTGGTTGCTCGGATCTTTGAATGGAACAAGTTAATCCAGCAATAACACGGCTGGTACAAGTCACAGCAGTTTGCACCTGCCGGGTGTTGCAATCGTATGCTCACGCCTACAATGCTAGCTAATCCCTCATTGGAACGTCAGTTGGCTTACCGAAGTCATACTTCCTCGATGTGGAGGGCATACCTCTGCACATTGATGTAAACCTCAACCCAAGGAAAGCCATGAATGGTTTTCCGCTTGGTAGATATTCAATGAGAGTCGCTGGACCTTTAACTTGTGTGGTCGTTCTTGTGCAGTTTCATGCAGAAATATTGTCCTGTTACAGCTCGTACTCGACTATGCACTACCATTTTCCCAATTCACAGGCGTACCAACACACGATTTGTATGCGAAGTTGATGCTGATACTGATGTACGTTATTTTCCCTCTCTTTAGTCATATCTCCTCTCATTATTCCAATTATTTCTGCTAGTATTAGCAGCTCTGCAGTGTATGTTCTACTCGATTTCCACATGCTTGACGACTCCAAAGAGGCTGTAGTGGTTACGTGCAAGGTCAGTTTGTATACTTCTTCCAGCTCACAGACTATTGATTCCATGATGCATTGATAGTTTGTCCTCACCAAAATGAGACAAATACGAAACTCGCAAGATCCATTGTTGAAAGCAAGCCTCACGAAGCCTTCAGGAGCCAGTCGAAGTACGCTCTCTTCTCCTCCCCTCCCCTCCTTTAACTCAAGTCTTCCCTTTTCCATCTCTAGTAATTGGTATCTCAAAGTCCCATTCGCCACCACTACTTCCCTTTTTGCGGCTACCGAAAGCACCTCCTCTTCGAAGGAAAAAGAAATAGCCACGATATCGAAATCCAGTAAGGATAGTCGCATGGCCAGCTAATGCACACAGCTCTGAGCTTCGGGTGTAGAGAGAGGTATGCTTTGGGGGCGTATATGGTGGTGGCGTCGCATTTGAATGCTACAAGAAGTGGAGACACAGGAGAGAAGTTTGACCACCTGGATAAAGATTTATGGGTTGCTCTTTCTTTATTCTTTATTGGAGGTCGAGAAGGGCACTTACCTTTGAATGGTGGTAGGCGAACCTATTCTGTCAGATGGTCCCCCGCTTGATACCAACAAAGGAGATGGCATGGTGTCATGTTTGATACTCAACCTTGGTAAGACTTCTTCTGGATCCTGCAGGCGCCGTTCTGACATCCTTTTACTTTTGAAGATCAAACATATCAGCAAAAGATATGGCTGTTAACGTTTTCCCATCGACATATAAAACTCCCTTCCATGTAAACCAGTGATATTTGAATACTCAGTCACCCGCATTCTTGGAACAATTCATCATGAGGCGCGCGGAGCCGCATGTAAATCAAATGAATAGATATCGGAGATCAAAACCGTTCAACACGTTATCATAATTCAATATTTATTATATCATACTCACCTGATTCACACCGAACTACAGGTCCACAAGAGAATGATCCCTCAAGAAACAGTCAAAGGCACTTCAATGGGTATTTTAGTCATTCTCTTTACCTATTGGTACTCACGACAAAGCTAGAATCCATTCCGCTGCTTAGCACAGCAATGGTAATCGATTCGTCAAGTAAGAGCAACGACAGGGCAGTAGTGCACACTCAGATCGAGGTTGATATCGAAATTCTCCATCACACGATCTTGCGACTCAAAACGCGCTATAACGCAGTAACCCTTGCCGCACAGTTACCAGATGAATTGCTCGCTCGGATCTTTGAATGGAACAAGTTCATGCAGCGACGAAGAGACGATCGCGGCTGGCTACAAGTCACAGCGGTTTGCACCTGGTGGAGGCGAGTTGCAATCGCATGCCCACGCCTATGGAGCTTGATCACTCACTGGAACGTCGAGTGGCTCAGAGAAGTCATGCTTCCTCGATCTGGGGACATTCCTCTGCACATTGATGTAGACCTTAAGCGAAGGAAATTCATGGATGGGCTCCGTTTGGTACTCAATGAGAGTCACCGTATTGAGCGGTTCACAATCCGATCCACATCTCCTTCAATGTCGGCGGCTCTTCCACAACTGCTGGGAGAAATGACCACGGAAGTACCCTTAATGAAGATGTTCCAGATTTCTATCAGCGGCCATAGTGAATCCCATCTCCTACCTGATAACCTTTTCAACGGCACGGCGCCTAACCTGAGGATACTGCGCCTCGCAGGATTCATGATTCCCCCGACGTCTTCGTTTCTGCCTGCGCTAACCACGCTGTCTTTGGATCAGCTCCATCCCGAAGTTCGACTAACCGTACCACAGTTAGCGGATCTTCTCAGATTGGCCACAAATTTAGAGACGTTGCAGCTCGCCGACGATTGCTGCGACATTTCTGAATATACACCGGATCCCAATTTCCGTCGTGTTCAGTTGCTCCGCCTCAAAAGTCTATCCATGTCTGGCCATATCAAAGCGTGCACAATACTCCTTACCCTCATCGATGATCCAGTGACTACATACATCGAATTATTCTCGCGTGCTGACGAAGGCGACAATAGCAAAAGGCTAGTACAAGAGGTTACAGCTCGCATACATTCTATCAAGGGCATCACAGTTACGAATTGCCCATTACAATTTGCAGCCCATGTTTCCGGGAGCCGGTCTGGAACGCAGGAAGACTTCGAATTCTATGTGATGTCCAAAAAGTATTGCACGTTGAAGGAGATCTTCAGTACGGCGCCGTTGCTCTGTGCCAGGAAACTCCGAATCCAATGTCATTTGTCTAAAGACATCTTCTTCGAAATGTTTGGGGACATGCCGAGGTTGACAACAATTGAAGTTAACACAGATGCGGATAGCTTCCTTCCACTCCTGTCCTTCGCCCATTTTCATAGAGCTCGAGGATTGCCCACATATGTCAATATTGCATCATCAAAAACCCCCTCGCCCTTTGCCGATCTGATCTACTTAAGCCTCACCTTTGGGAAGCCCCAAACCTCGATCCTGGAGACGTCTCTGCTCGTCAGCATTCTGCAGGACCGAACAGCACAGGGATTACCCCTTAAGCGATTGCGTGTTAGAGGACACATCCACAGTTCACCAGATGTTGAAGGAGAGCTTGCGCAACTTCGTGAATTAGTTAATGTCGTGGACTGGGACGTGAAGCAAATTAGCCAATTTGGTACCTACGTCGATTAAGTGTCACTCGCCGGTGTGGTAACTATGGCACCCCAAGGCGGGGGCTAAAATTGACTTCAAGAGACAAGGGCAGTTAAACAGGCCAATGTTTAAAATTTCGAGCAGAGGGAAGGTGATCGTTAGTGATAGAAATTGATAGCTTTCTGGCAAAAGCTCAAGTGAACGGACATGGGTCGACGCGATAGAATGCCTATCGAAACACCACGTGTCAAACGGGAGAGTTAAAATACTTTGGAAACTGTACCTCAAAAGTGAGATGGCGTGAAACACATCGTCACTAGTTTTAAAGCAGGCCAAGTATCTTTCCTCCATCCCGATTTCAAACATGGCACGGTTGACAGAATATAAATTTCTGATGCATTCTCGCGGCAGAAAACTGGCTATCCGGTTCCATCCATATTTCAGAGCACCATGGCCAGATCAGCAGGGAGAAAGATGAAACTCCATCTTCATAGCCGGGATCTAAGGCCCCATTGACAAGAGTATCGATCTGCCATCGACAACGTTATATAGGGCCATAACACATGAACATGAGCATATACTACATATCCTACATAAACCGACCTGAAACCAGCCACCGACAAAACACTTAGAAAGTGGAAGGGCGGTGCGCAACAAAGGTGGAGCGGGCCTTGGTAACACGGTGAGGGAGGGGGAACTTGAGGTTGGGGACCATAAGTTGTTTGATGTAGGGGCGGCGGACGTCCTCAGACTTCTCAATCTCGACCACACGGAGGATCTAGGTATAGATACTCATCAGCATCGCAGCTGACTCGAAAAGAGATGAAGACCTACGTGGATAGACCTGAAGCGGGCACGGTGACGGGCAGCCATGTCCTGGTAAAGGCTCTTGACAGCGTCAGCCCTGGAGAGGTCACGGAACTCCTTGTACATATTGTGGGTTCCGGAACGCGAATCGTAGCGCAACCAGATGCCGAAGTTCTTGACCTTCAAGGGCTTCTTTTCGTGGATCTACAAAGGGTCACAAGGACCAGTCAGCAATCCCATTCCGCCTGCCTCTTGAGGGCTGCAAGGGATATCATAATACACACAACGTTGACACCAATGATTTCGCCACTGGCTTTCTTGACTTTTTTGAGCTGCCTAGGAGGACGTAAGGCCAAGTAGTGGAGTATACGATCGTTGCGACGCACCTAAGGAAGTACCAGAAACGAGACTTGGCGACAACCTCGTTGGGTGCGAATATGCGCATACGATAGATTTTGGGAGTGGGCTCAGCCTCCGTAGGGAGATGGCGTCCGACGACCTGGTATTCTTGAAGGCCCATTCTAAAGTAAAGAGGTCAGATCTTGTGTACCCAGATTCGGCTCATCCACAAGTTTATCATTCCATCCAGCTCCTCCCAACCCGGTTTCACCAAAAAACTACTCCGGATGCCACTGGATGCATCGTAGATGGCCATACTGACAAGATAGAGGTACTCACTTAGTCGATTGGCGTTGTCTTGAGGGTGTTGGTCGCCGTGTGTCCTGCTCGAAACAAAATTCAGAATGTTTGGCCTTGTTGTAATCACACCCTACTCGGCAAATTCGGCACGATTGATCAGTGTCGATAAGTTGAACAGAGTTTCAACTAATGGAACCTACTATTCCCTCGACCAATCACCACGATTTCCCATGATGTACTAATCTCTCGGTATCCTTGATACGTAGTTGCTTTCATTGGGTCTATAAATGTAAATATATTGGCTCCGATAAATCACGCTGTCCCGAGTCCCTTGCCTCCTCTGGAAATAAATCTCTTCAATGAATCTTCATTTTGCCTTCCTAATGTTAGTTGATCTACCTGCCTATGTATGTCTCTGAAACATCATTCACTGTCTATCGACCATCATACGTGTGCAGTTATGCAACAGGCATCACTGTTGTCGTATGGCACCCTTCACCACGAGTAGAGGTTCAGCCCTGGATAGATTAGGCAGTTCTGCCTATTATGTGCCTATAGTGACCATGGTGGGAACCTATTAGCTTATGGGTATAGATCAACTACATGGCATAGACAGAGTGGTACTTGTAAGTGCGAGTCGAGACTGACAACTCCTGGCATTCCCTTCCTTCTTCCCCGGCACCATCTGGGCCTTTGTTTGTCTTCTTTTCTACACCTTGAGGCTTCTGGAAAGCCCGCTCCATAGCAGGTCTAATTACTTTCAAAGTGACTGCCACACGACCGCTGGCGACATTACACTGGAGGCTCTTCCGTGACAAAAACTCCGAGACATTATGGGCACCCGTAAGCACGCCCTTCTCTTGAATGTAACTATAAGACTCACCGAAGTCTATTTATGCTCAAAAAGAACAGGAAGATATCAACGAGTACGGTGGCGTTGAAGCCTTCATTGCGCTACAGATTCTCGGCACCATTCTTTTCGTCCTCACAGTGATATCGGCGTTCATAGCACAGCGCCGTGGGGGTAGTCGTCACCCGACATTCTTTAGCTTCTGCTTCTCCTGGATAGTATTCTGCGTATCCTATGCTTTTCTGTACTTTGCTGGTCAGCAGGCCGCACGCCCTGGACCAAATCACAACCTATGCATCGTACATTCTGCACTTGTCTACGCTGCTCCGCCGCTGTATACGTCACACCGTTCCCTTAATTGTTGCTCGAACTCATGAACGATGTCTATCCAGTGCAGGCTCGGCTACTGTCTGCCTCGTCACACATGTGAGTGTACTTCACAGACCCTGGTCCAATCGCGGCTGACCCAACTCATCAGTTGATGCTGAATATCCTCATGGCCCTTTCAAGTTCTGCAGAGAAGAGGAGGTCATTGTTCGTTTCGACCTCGGTTAGTCCAAACGAGGCTTGACCAGCGTAGTAGCTGTCAACTTAATAACCGTTCTCAGCTCGTATTCACTCCATGGGCCATCTGGATCGCTGTGTTCGTTGGGGTCCTTCTAGTGAGCTGATATCCACACGATTCCCGATCACAGGCTAATATACGCACAATAAGTTTGGATTTAGCCACTCGGAGCAAGTGCAACTCTCGCCAAACCGGACATTTTGTATTCTTACCGAAACATCATTGTCAGTTATTCTGGTGCCTAGGTGCGGGAAGCTAATATTTACCATTCTCCAGGCCTAAATTAACGTCTATTTGGGCAACTCTGCTCTCCATTGTATTAGTATCTGAAGAAGGTATGTAGGCGTTACCCCAATTGTACATACCCTTTCCTTTCTGAAGAAGAATCATGCCTAGTGATAATTGGTGTTCTGCTTTACCGCAACCGGGATATGTTTAATGGCTTTGGTCAATCCGTGACCATGGCTATACGTGTAGCAATCTTCACTATTCTTGGCATGGGTGCTATTGCGTCCGTACTCCCTCTTCTTTACTCAGCAATATTTCTGACAATGAGATTCAGGGTTGCGCTTGTCTACACTGTTACAGAAAGGCGTGGGATTCAGTTTGATCTTCTTATCGCTGCGAGTAAGTAAGTCTTTATTCAATGTATCATGACCCACTCAATAGCTTTCCGTCATACCAGTTCCTCCTGGCGCGGCAGTCATCTTCGGTAGCCAAAAGGTTAGCATATCCAAAATACGTAGTCTTTTTGATCAGGTGTCATTCTTGTGTCTACAGGACATTCTGCAAGTCTGGATATTTTGGAAAAATTACGAATATGTGCCAACGCAACAAGGAGCCACCGATACAGCCATGCTGTCGACGATCCTTTCTTCACGAGGAACGGTTTCCATCAATGACGCAGAATCAAGGAGATATGGTGCCTCCCACGTTGTTTGACCCTCACAACGAGCCTGTTACGTTGCTCCAGTATTGCTTATTCTTTCTGATAGAGACGGGGAAAATTTCACAAGCTTGAAGCTTTACTTACATTACTTGGGACTAAGACGCTCTTTACCCTCGATAGCACTTACAGATGCTCTATTACTTCTTGTACTCCTACAAATTTTGGACGTTCTGTAGCCACTGATATATTTCTTCTCCGTCGTTACCTCTTTTCAGTTTCGTTGTTGTTGAGGGTGAGGGTCAAAAAGGGATGCGGCTCTAAGCTGTCACCTGTCACACTTGTGACAACCATCATGCGTTTCTCCAACGTTGTTCATACCCTTCACCGACAATTGCATACCCAGACCAACCATGGGACAATAAATCCATCAGAGATCGCTCACTTCTCACGTCTTTCGTCACAATGGTGGGACGAGCAAGGAGAGTTTGGCTTACTACATAAAATGAACCCGGTCCGCGTCCAGTTTGTCCGGGAAAAGCTCGCTGAGGTGTCCCTGCGCGAACATGAAGGGGAGGAGGCACCACCACCGAAAGGCCTGCGTGGGCTGGATGTTCTGGACGTTGGCTGTGGTGGCGGTCTGCTGTCAGAGGTAAGTATGTCAGCCGAAACATAGCGCTCATGTCTTGATCGTCGGGCAACAGAGTCTCACGCGTCTAGGGGCTAATACACTTGGAATTGACGCGTCTGAATCGAATATCAAGATCGCAAAGCTGCATGCATCACAGGATCCAAAGCTTGAACATCTATCTTACCTTAATGCGCCAGCTGAATCACTCCTGGAGTCTTCGAAACGCTACGATGTTGTATGTTCTATGGAGGTACTCGAGCACGTTGACAACCCTGCCACTTTTCTTTCCACATGTGCCGAGTTAGTCAAAGTAAGCCCCACATAGATTCCTTTGCCATACCGACCTCTAATGATGCTCCCATTAGCCCGGCGGTCACCTCTTCCTTTCTACAATAGCGCGAACACCACTGGCATATTTCCTTACCATCTTCCTTGCCGAGGATGTCCTACGCAAAGTCTCCCGAGGAACACACACATACCACAAATTCATCAAGCCTACCGAACTCGTTTCCTTCTTCCAAAAGTATAGGTCACCCTCCATGGACCCGGAGTACCTCGAACATGCGACCCTGCATAAGGCGTGGATATCACCGCATTCTTCGCCAGCGTCCCCGCCTCTCACTGAGGCAGAGGTGCGAGGCCTTGTCTACCATCCACTACAGGCGAAGTGGCTACTTACTTCGAGGGGTGCATGGGCAGCTACAGATTGCAACTATATATTTTGGGTTCGGAAGCCATTTCAGTAATTTATTTTTTGTATCCCACACAAAGGTTGGCTTGAAATCGGAGAGAAATGAACAGAAGACCCAAGCCTGAATCAATCCATCTCAAAGACTGGCATGTATTCGCCCGAGTTCCCAGTTCCTCCCTCCTAGCACAATTATCATGCAAAGGCCTACAAAGACTTGTCTTGATGATCGCTTACATACGTGCAGCTGTAAATTTTGAATGAGCCAACTGATGAAAAGCAGCATAAGCGCTGAATCACTTTCACAACAGTGGTAAATATTCTCCTCCTTCACCACTTCCACCGCCGCGATGGCGTCTTCCAGCAGTACTGCGCAACAAACGTTCAGTCTTGCAAACCAGATAATAGAGGTGTCTCCTCAGGATGAGATATACCGTTTCAACTTGGAGGAGAAGAGGAGGCTTGATCAGGAATCACCCTGGACAAAGGAGTGCGTCATCTACCCCGTTATCTTTCAATTTCTTCAATCCCTGACTCTGTATTTAAGCCCACACTATTTCAAGAAATGCAAGATCTCTGCCGTCGCGCTAATCAAGATGGTATGGGACTCAGCGTTCATACCTTGCCTTCCTACGCGATATGAACGGTTGCCACAGGTTATACATGCGCGCTCAGGAGTACCACATGAGATCATGGGCCTCATGCAAGGCAAGGTGGTGGGAAACACGATTGTGATTATGGATTCCTTCGCCCTCCCTGTGCAAGGGACGGAGACGCGTGTCAATGCAGCGAACGAGGCCAATGAGTACATGGTGGAGTACATCCAAGGCAGCGAGAAGGTGAGACCTCGCACTCAACATTCCTTTCTGACCTTACATGCTAACCTCACTCTGCTATGGATATTCAGGCCGGCCGACTCGAAAACGCGATCGGGTGGTATCACTCTCATCCAGGATACGGCTGCTGGTTGTCCGGTATCGACGTGAACACCCAAATTATCAACCAGAAATTTCAAGATCCCTGGGTCGCAGTCGTTGTGAGTATATCAACGTCAATCTCATCCCATCTTGGCTCAAATCCTTCCAGATTGACCCGAACCGTACTATCTCTGCAGGCAAAGTCGACATTGGCGCGTTCCGGACATATCCAGAAGGATACACGCCCCCGAACGTATCGGCGTCCGAATATCAGTCTATTCCATTGAACAAGATCGAGGACTTCGGTGTCCACGCGAACCAGTACTATCAGGTGGATGTGGAGATTTTCAAGTCAAGTCTCGATAATGAGCTCCTTGCGATGCTGTGGAACAAGTACTGGGTGAATACTCTTAGTTCCAGCCCCCTGATCTCGGTGCGTTATTCATGGAGATCCTCGTAAATATTGTACTCAATGCGATTTCGGAACACAGAATAGGGCATACTCGGTCTCCCAGCTATCTGACCTCCATCAAAAACTTTCGAAGGCACAAAGCTCTGTCACTTCTACGCGGGCTCCCGTTCCAGTACTGAAAGACAAAGACGGTACACCGGGGAACTCAAAGGTGAGGACATACGTCATTCGAGCGTCAACATCGTTATTGACACCACCACGATATCGGATATCGTTTAGCAAAAAGAAAAGGAAGAGAAGAAGAAAGAAGACAACCAACTTGCGAAGAGCGTAAAGGATAGGTAAGGTTCTTTCTCTACCCATTTGCCCATGACCTCTGATCTCGGCATTTCAGCACCAAAATCGCCGTGGAAGCGCAGCATGGGCTGATTTCCCAGGTTATCAAGGATGTTATCTTCTCGATGCGCCTTAAGGGAACACCGGCAGCTGGTGCTTCAGAAATCTCGGAGGTCACAGACATGGCGATCGGTTGAGCGCTTTGCTGTCTCGACTTCCTCGTTACTCCGTCGATTATTGTTTTTTTTTGTTCGCTGTAATTGTATCGATTTCCTTACCGTTCCTTGCTGTGTTTGAGTAAATATTTACTGCTTCTGGCAGCAGAATCTGGGTCATGGAGCTATTCATGGAAGGGATATTGGGTCATTGCATGCAGGAACCATGAAATGGAGGGATGATCGTCCAATAGCGGCCATACCCACCATTTGCGATACGTGGCACAAGCAATGACTCGATGTCATGACAATGACGGATGGTAGGTGGTCATGGACAACGTCTATCGAACTATTACACATTCTATTTCTCCTTCATCCAACTTTAACTCACCTGCAGAATCTATATGAGGCAGCGTTACCATCTCTTAGCGTCTACAATGCCTGTGAAGCCACCCACACCCGGACGGACTCCTGGTGTGAGGACGTTGACAATAACCATGAAAAATTGGTGAATACCTTTGGTGTAGCCCTCCGCAGTCCGCGTTACACTGGCTCCATGACATGTGCGTCAGGCCATTACGGCCGAATGGGTAGGGCATCCTTAGATATCCGGAACGATAACAGTGCTTATCTTCTTTGACCGACGCTGCCCCTGGCGATATTTCGATATCTTGCACAGCGTCACAAAATGGCGCTTTGTACAAATACCGATCGAGGTAATTGGTGCGATTATCGACGCTATGGATTCAAAACTCATAGATGTTGGATTGATTGTGATGACCTGCCAACGGTATTATGATATTGCCTAGAGGCGTTTAGAAGCGCCTCTCAAAAGGTTCATCGATCTCTTGGATCGGGGAAGACTCCCTGTCTTTTGACCTAGCCCTCACCCAATTATTTTTTTTGTGGAATGCTCACCAAGGAAGAGGTCAAATATCGTGAGGATCTTCCGTTGAACGGTACCGCCGAGAAGCAGAGCGGAGAACGATATATCAATCCTATCTGGCAATTACACCCCTATGCAATTCATAACGACACAAAAGGGGTGGCCAGATGCATGGGGTTTATTCTTGATGCACTAAATGTGTATAAATAACCGCATTTTGAGCCCCATTCCCTTCTGATACCACATTAACAATGGTTTTGCTTTCACGACGTTTTTGTCCTTCGCCACACTTCCTGCTCCTCTATCGGTCTTCCGCGCAGTATATATTTAAGTTATTATAGCTTCACGACACGGCCGTGTGGTCTAGTAGTATGATACTCCCTTCGGGTGAACAAATCCAGAGCGCGTTTGCTCTCTAATTGGGAGTGGTCCTGGGTTCAATTCCCAGCTCGGCCCTAGTTTTTGATCTGAATCGACTGTTTACTCTTTACGGAAACCATACTCTCTAATTCCCACCAGATTCAGACTTTAGCCCATGTAACCTCACACTCTCTGTTTCGTGCATAAACGAACAGTACTTATTGAACGTCGGACAATGAAGAACCTTTGGTGAAGGATGCATCTGTTCACCCTGTGACCCAATTCAGTTAACTGGGACAAAAGACCGTGGTTGGACCAAAGCGTCGTGGGTTCAGGTACGTCCTAAAGCGTTTAAACTAGCCTCATAGCCTTGCCATGATTTCCAATATTCTGAGAGGTTTTATGGAGACAGGATAAAATTTGATATGATAGTCCACACTTCACATCCCTTTTGTTTCCAATCGATATCGTAAATTCGCAATCTTTTCCTGGACAAACAAAATTACATCCCTGTTTTAGAGGAGGAGAGAAAGTCTTCGTACTCGTGTTGACATAGATCTTCCCTTAAGCTCTTCCTTCATTGCGCCCAGTTGTCGTCTCCAGCGACTGTTAGGAGATTCGGAGAGGATATCTCTATGGTGTTCCAGTTTTTCAACGAACGTAGTATATACACGATCGTCTCGAGCAAAATAGTAAAGCTTTTCCGAAGGGTAACATCAACCCAGTATATTTCGACAGATTTGATGAGATTCTTACTGGTATGATTTGACTTTCAATTCCATGGGCCAGGGCATTTGACCAAGCCGCCATCATCAATAGATCACTGCAGGTTCCCTGATCAGTGGAGCAAAAACAAGCATCGAAACAGACCCACGCAGTCGCATTTGCCATACTGGGAGATATCCGGTAAACAAATGAGAATTACAAAATACCATGATTATAGTAGACATACTAATCTTCCACATCTGCGATTAGGTCGGCACCCAGCAAACTGTCTGTGCAAAAACGCCGTACCGCAGAAGATGCGACATTAACAGGCTTTCCCTTTGCCCCAGCAGTCAGGGCGAATGCAACATTCGAGACTTGATCTCGAATCCATTGGTTGCCTTCACACATGACCAAGGTCTGGAGAAATGAGGCAATCAGATCGGTCTGTAATTTGGCTACACCCTTGTCAATCGCAGACTTGAGGTTGGAGCCTTTCGAATTTACGATTATGTCAAACGGAGAATGCAAAAGAAGTCGAGGAGCTCACGGGCGAATCTGAGTAATGTCATCGTAAAAGGTTTGGAGAAGTCGTCATCGTTCAAACGGTTGATCCACTGGGAAATGGCACCGACAAGAAAGAGTACTATTTCTTGGTGAGATTTGCCATGCTGCATAGCATACAACATTGGCGTTTGTCCGCCAGGTTGCCGCTCCAGCAGTAGCTAGAGTGGATTGATATTGGGATGTCGGTTTAAAGCTACGGATCACATGAGAGTACTCCTCACGTGGAAGGCTCGGTCGCGGATTTCGCCTAGAAGGTCCAAATCTTTCATGTCAATTGCCCTGAAGACCTCATAGTGCTGTCCAGTAAATGAAAGCTTCAGGACGTTCTGTAGCCTTATATGAGAAATGCTGACCTCAAGAATAGCCTTAGAACGGCTCGTGTATTGGGCTTTCGATGCGGAGCGACTACGAACTGAATTCGTGGAGCCTGCACTGACGCGAGAATGGGATAGCAGCCACTGATTTCCTTCAAGGTGGTCATTGTATCCTAAGGGCGGTGTGATAGGCCGTCCCGCAAACGTGTGTGATGCCTCTGCCTCCGCCTCGCGTTGCAGGGTCGCTGGTGTCAATATTATTTATCATGGACGACCTGTCTACTAGCGAGATAAACGCACCAATAGATGATAATCTCTTCAACGGGCGCCCCGTCAATCTTCGAAACTCATTTGCCCTTAGCTCTGCTGAGCGGATCCTTCTTGGCCGTTCCAAAATAGTGTCCACATTAACGCCCATTTCAAGTTGGATTTGGAGGTTGACGAAGTGAAAGGCCAAGCAAGATCCTCTGAGTCAGGCCGCATTTATCTGAAAGCTAAAACAAGACAGCGGTTGTTTTAGGGCTATGACATTGTTATGATAGAAACAAAGGCGACATCTTGGAGGCGATGCTGGCGCTAGTATCAATCAATCAAGAAAGGTCGACTTGAGAGTGTAAAGGCGGTGCCAGGTTGAATATTAATCCTAGCCATAGTTGGAAGCAGATATGGTAGAATAAACTCTTGGTGTCTTTCAGTTGGAGATTGTCTTAGACAAGAACGAGACAAGAACCAATGGACACTCGCAGGGATCAATTATGATGGTTCTGGAAAAAGGTTGTGCTTTTGTCTCCGACAGGTGGGCAACCAATCAATTAATCATAGATCAATCATTAATATTGCATTAATCATCAGTGACAGGGGGAGGGCGTAAAGCTGAACACAGCAATCTTGGGTCATAGAAGTACGTGACTTTAGAGTGCATTGAAATCAGACAAATATCCAAAGCCTCTCGTGAATAAAAGAAGTATCTGTCTATGGTATCAAATCGACTCCCGTGTGTCCACTGAAGAATACTGGCTATGTAGTATCAATGGTTTTTCTAACGTCCGTGGTCTTCTGTTCCTTTGGCAGGTCCAGATCCGTACAAGATCCTGTAGTGGCGGTGAGTCTCATGTCTGACACGAAAGGTAGATTGGGTCACACCAATTGGGTGCCAAATATCAACGTTGCAAGTACGGGTACTGCAGAGGTAGTAAGCTATAGTATACAAAGAGGAAGCATGGGCACATACGCGTTGCTAGTATCATATCGAATGCCTGATCGTGATTCCAAGTTATGACGTATGCAACAGCAACGCTGCCAGGTTGTCAGTAAGTGTTGTACAAGTCTTGGCGTCACTGACCCCAAGGCTAGAGCTCCAAGAAGACTGAAAACCATTACACGAGCTACCATCGTCATTGATTGCCCACTTCCAGTGATGATCCGGCGATTCTGGTAGAGTCGGAAGCCGATAACACCTGTGCATTGTCATATGAAGTTTCAAGTACATACACGGAAAGGAGAGGATCTAACCCTGAATTGCGACGATGAGGACCATGCACGCCAGGACAATCACGGAAGAGATCTTGGAACTAAGGAAGGTAAGGCTCCGAGAGCGCCGAAACTTGATCGCGCTCACAGTAAGGGGTTCGTGGAATTACAGTATGTTGCATTGGGAGATCTCCTGACGGTGTCTTGGTTTGCCAGACCAAACTATTCAGTCCTGTGAGAAGAATTTCGATACGACGATGATGTGAATGTACCAAAAAGACACCCAAGAATTCTGCCAACCAGATCATATAAGGGATGATCAATAACTGGCATACGTCAGAGAAGATTGATATGATGAAAACAGCGCCGAACTCACTGCTGCTATGGCGCCCGAGTTTGTTCGAAAAGGTGCGTTCGCAAGAAGGCGACGCAAGTTGAGAAGCATCTTTGAATCGATATGAGCAGGCATTCCAATAGAAAAAGATTCACTAACATGTACCACAAGAGCTAAAGTCGTGCATCCAGTTCTATGAGAGACAAAAGTTACTCTGGTTTCCGGAAAAAGTGTAGGGCACGACTCACAAACTTGGAGCAGCGTATATGAGTGCAGACTGCACTAGGCACAGCCGAAAATCTGGCGGGTCCCCAGTTCTTTGACCAGCAAGAGCGAGGAGAGTATATGAGAGACACGAGAATACCCAGGAGCCCGCAAAGCTATACCACGTCGATGATCGTTTCACTCCGCGTCCAAAAGCTGCAGTGAGCACAATGATCAACATCCCGCATCCGCCGATGAGCTGAAGGATGATGAAGGCCAAGGCAACACGATCATGTATCAGCTGGTCAATGGACTCTGTGAAATGGGCAGATCAATAATGGGAACGCTCGAAATCTGGACCTATTCACCCTGAGACTGTTTCGAGGGGACCGATCGAGGGAAAGACATGGTAGTTGGTGGATCAGGTCGTAATTAAAAGAGGGTGGGGGTGCTACAACTGGCGAACTTAATCAGGCTGACTTTCCGGAAGTCTTCTGGGCAGGGATGCAGGGAGCGGCGTCCCAGTAAAGGATGATCAGGGGTGAAAAGAGACCTGGGATCACAGCCATATCAATATCGACGTCCATTTGAGTCGCTGGCGATGTACAGTTAATTGAATGTTGTCGAAGCGTCTTCACTTGTCAGCGGTGCAACTGTATGGAGATAACTTTCTGACCAATAAAGACTGACATCTGACCAAGTTAACGGCTGTGCAAAGTAAAGTGAAGGATCTTTTCGGTCGTGTGCGGTTGGAGTTGAAAACAAGAGGTCAGCAACCTTGTAGAATTGGGCCCACATAGCTTCAAACGATCACCAATAACCCACAAAACGATTTATTCCATTCTGATCATATCGAGCACTAAAACTGTCCGTCCCGCCTAAGACCCTTCCCAACTCTCCATCGTTCATTCGTGACTTCAACGTGATCGAGTCGATTCCGCCTCAAGAGCGACACATATTTGTCCTGGGACGTCCGCTTGTATGTTCCACCTCCCAGTGGTATAAGAAGTTTAGACGCAGACGATGACGATGACGTGGAGGGCGTTCCGTCTGTTGCATTGTTTTGTGGTAGATGGAAGCGGGAAGCAGCGAGAAGGAAGTGATCATTCAAGGCGGTGTAGACTTGAGATCTTGAATGGATAGCGTGGAGTTGCTGATATAGATCAGACCTGACTTCACCACCATTGCGTAGAGGAGCTCCATTAGTTGTGCGCCAGTCCAATTCTCCTTCAGGATACCCGCAATCCCAGAGCATGAGAGGCAGTGCGTCCGCCATTTGGTACTCTGGCTTACAGTCTACCACTTCAGTGGCGCCTGATTCCAAGCCCTCCTCTACATTCATCAAGTTGGTGACCACAGATGGGTCCTCTTGGCCGTGGCCAACCATGAAAAGAACCGACATGATGTGTCGAACCTGATGATAAAGGAACGCGCTTCCGACGAGGTTGAAGACGTATTGGCCGTTGCCATTGCCGTCGACTGAGACTGGGTCAATTTCAGCGCTCACAACCCTCCTTTTGAATACAGTGATCTGCTTCGCCGGGTCGAGTTTGCACATATTACGGAAATCGTGCTCCCCAATCAGCTTCGAAGCGGCAACACGCATGCGCTTGATATCGAGGGTAGGCCCAGGTGCTGTGTCCGTTGAAAAGAAATACTTGTAGTGCCGGTAGCTACATGAGAACCGGGCGGAGAAGTTGTCGGAGACCGGAGACCAAGCCAATATGCGGATGGTGGCAGGGAGAAGGCGATTCAAAATGGCCAAGTAATCGTGCTCGTATATCACCTTTCGATCCTTTGTAGGAGCGGGGAGGCTCGAATTTATGGGTGCGGTTTCTAAATCATCCTCATCGAAGCCAAATTCAAGTCCAGGAAGGACACTGTCCTGGGATGTCGATATCGTCGAAGAGACAGAGTCCCCTGGCGAAGCCACCACATTGGAAACAGAAACATCGTTCTTACCATGAGTGACATCCTCTCCCCCGACCTGGGTACTCCTCACCCATAGCGAAACAACCTGGCCGGCACCACTGACTCCTCGATCTGTTCGCCCACATCTCTCCCATCCACAGCCCTCAAATCCTTGCTCTGGGTCGATGAGTCTTGCCTTGACCAATGCGTCGAATAGTACGCCTTCTACGGTTGGTAATGTAGCTCTCATTTGCTGAAATGCAAGTCCACCATATTCCCAACCAGCATAAGAGAATTTGAGAGCAATTTTCCGCCTCGAATGCCGGGAAAATTGGAAGACTTTGTTGTGCCTAAATTTAGGGGAAGGTGGACGTTGTTTTGGACGTGCTCTCTCGTGGTCTATGTCTGTCAGCCGAGCAATTAATTCTTCTCGAGTCCAGCCGTCGTAGATGGAGGGCGATGAAGGTGAAGCCATTACGCGTCGTGGAATGTTTACGTTTCGCGGCAAACGTGATAGAACACCAATAGTCATAAACTGTCCTAACGCGCACCAAGAAAGCGCAGACTTCGGTGAAAGAGAGAATTCGTGACTCCCAAAAAAGGTGTGACCGAAAGCTAAGATCATTAATCAGCGCCAGCCATCACCTGTATCAATTAACTGGTAAGCAGAAGCAAACATCTTTTGGTCACCAACTTCATATGCGTCAGTACTCATGCTCTTTGCCACACCCATTCGAGATACCCAGCCCGAGCTCATACACAGAAGAGAAAGTCCTTAGGAAACGCTCGGATACAACTATCACAAACACAGCAGGTACACCTAGATATCTTCCATCACACATACTGGCAATTGCCCGCCTCTTGGCTCTGTAGAGTAATCTGCTGGCGTAAAGCGAAATTCATTCATTCATTCATGCTCTTTGCCTCGCATTGTTGAGTATTTCAAATGTCGCTGGATACTCACCCAAGGCTTCCGCTTGATATCTTGGGCGAGATCATGGGCAATCTCGAGGAAGAAGCTACCGCCTTGTTGAAGGTAGCTTCGCTCTGCCATACACGAGAAGCCACGCGCTTGGGTTCAAAACTTGTCTTTTAGTTTGAAGTTGTGATCGATTTCTCCATCTCCTTGAGGCAGATTGACGATTATCGTACCTTTCATCGTATTCGTAATATAATACACTTCGAACAGTGTGTATGTGGATCTTGCCTAGATGATAGATCAGACGTTCTGATTTACCTGGAACACCATACATTCTGTCACGATTTGATGCGCTCAAGAGCCAGATGCAGCTGTCACCTCTAGTGAAGCCAACGTCGTCCATGCGAGGTGTGCATTTTTTGCGCTGGTGAGCGGTGGGGGTTGCTGTTGGGGAAGTCGAAGTGGAAATTTGAGGTTTGGGCTGGGGTTTGGGCTGGGGTTGACACTGCTGTGGTTGGCTCTGTGGCTGAGAAATAGTCAAGCAGCTCGCATCATTTGAGTATCTGTGTGGCACCAGTTGTATTGATTTCACATTTCCAAGGATGTATTCGGGTCAGATGTACGGACACCGGATAGTGGAGGCGTCACATTCGCTAGCACATGGCGATTGGACACACTACTAGTAGTTCTGATCTATGCGTGTATCCAGTGATGCACCCTCATACATTGCGAGTTCAATAGTGCATAGGCGATACGTGTCCGAGGCGAGCATCATTTCACCATGAAATCTTGCTTTTCACGCCTTCCACGGGTCTATTTGTATATCCGAGTGGCACTGGCAATTTTAATTTCACATGTCCAAAGATGTACTCGAATCAGGTATGGAAACAATCAAGGTTAAGTATCTAACCGAAACACACATGTCAAAAAAACAAGGGTGACGACACTCAGTTTAACAACTCCAACTTCAAGGTGGAATTCTGACAATCACTCGAACCTGCCGGATTTTCATAAAGCAACAAGGTTTGCGCATACACTGGATGGACGCCAGCTTAATGACTTACAATGACTATAGACTTATATACATCTCAATGACGGACAAGACAGAGGTGTGTGGTGCATAATGGAATAACGGTGCCGTCCTCACTCCTGCTCCTTCCCTAGTACGACGACTTGAACACTGTACTCGGAAATAATTTGCTGCCACAAGACCCTGGATTCTATAAACTGGCTTGCCGAAGGATAGCTTGGTGGGACTCGAGTCGCATTCGATCGTGGTTTCTTGGGAAAGGCTACGTTCTGTACGAACGGTCCCCCACTGATCAGGACTATGCTATAGGAATGCACCCGCTCGACCTAGAGAGGCGGGAGAGCGTGTTTCCTTTTGCGTATTATGGTGGGTCAGAATTCCGCGGCCATGAACACTTCATACCCAACTTCTATGGTAACACTGCCCATAGGGTGCGTACTTGCCAACTTCTGCGTTCTTGCATCCCAAATCTCATGTTCTCTACAGGGAATCATTGCGTATGCTCAGGATAGTCAAGCCCGACACGTTGCTATCAAAGCGATAGTCCATGGGAGTGAAGAAGCTCGCATCCTTGAATTTCTACATAGCCAAGGCGTGCCATCCTCAATAGATGATTTCCACTTTGTTATACCTATTGTTGACCTTCTTGCGTGTGAGGGTCACTGGCTTGCCGTCATGCCCAGGTGTGTTATCTGTCGGTCGCAGTGAGGTGTCATCAGCTGACGTCAGATTTTGAACGATTAGATGGGGTACCTATCCGCTCCTTCCTTCGTGTGGAAGCATTAAGGAGGTCTTCCACTTTATACACTGCCTACTGAAGGTCGGGAGTCTATTCTCTTTGTTCCCTGGCCGGTCGATCCTCATTTTTCTAACAGGGACTGGCATACCTTCATGAACATCGGATTGCTCACGGAGTGCGTGCCTTCTCCATCCAAGGCGCAGGAATCAGACCTCGCCTTACTGTTATCATAGGACATCAAGAGCGACAACATACTCGTCAATCACGTTGACATGGACGTATTCGACGACACTAACTTACTTCGCCAGTCGCTGCGCTCTCAAGGTAAATTGACGTATTGCCTTTTCGACTTCGATAGCGCAACCATATTCCCTCGTTCAATGCCTCTCGGGGATTATCGCCTGCCTAGTCATGTTTCCTTCAACACACTCTATGATCAAGTCCCGGCCGACACATATCAGGGTGAATTTGACTTCAATCCCTTCGCATTTGATGTCGGCATGATGGGCGTCATGTTTTGCAAGGAGTTTCAAGTATGTTCACTTCCATATCTTGCATTGTCTTGCCTTACATGAGCATGTTCTTCAGCAACTCACGCGAACAGCCCCAATGTTAGCTCCCCTCCTGGACAGGATGACGACTCGTAACGTCGACCAGCGATTCAAAGCTTCTGAAGCCTTGCAATTCTTTGAGCAATATGTCGTACCGCTGACAACTGAGGACCAAATGTCCTCACGAGCCCTGAGACCTAACAAGGGGTATGTGGCATATGACTACTACGACCGATGGCGAGGTCTTGACCCCAAGTTTGTCGAAAAATGGGTGGCGTTTCGCGAGCCTCCTGTTCCGCGCCATGTCCAGTTTCTGCGGGATATATGTGAATACCGGTTGGTTTTCTATACTATTAGTTGTATACGTCGCATTGTCCGTTTTGTTCGTTGCAACCTGACTCGCTAAGGAGTCGATTTGATATCATAGACAGACACTTCATTTATTCACGAGAGGCTTTGGATATTTTGTCTGATCATTTCAATGTATACCAGCTACTACATGCACTCTAAAATCACTTACTGTGACCCAAGATCATTGCTGTGTTCAGCTTTACTGCGGTCAAGGTCGCCCACTCAGAGTAATTATTTGGTATGAACGATGCAACGTTATTCCCGCGTATCCACTGAAGAATACTGGTTATGTAGTAGCAATGGTTTTTTCTGTTCTTTTGGCAAGTCCAGATTCGTACAAGATCCTACAGTGGTGGTAAGTCTCGCACCTGATACGAAAGGTAGATTGGGTCATACCAATTGGATGCCAAATATCAACATTGCGAGTGCGGATACTGCAGAGGTAATGAGCTATAATGTACAGAGAGAAAGCATGGCACATACGCGTTGCTAGTATCATATCGAATGCCTGATCATGATTCCAAATTATGTGGCTCATACCCGGCGAGAGAGGCGCACCAACGTCCCCAATCATCTCTCTCCTCCCTGTCCTCCCATATCGCCTGATCCCGACTGCCCTCTGCCGGTCCCCACTCCCTCCTCTCTCCCCAATTCTGGGATGGTGGGGTTGTTCTGCGAGGTTTCCTCACCAACTCGGTTGCAACAACGGCAATCTTGCCCCTCGAATTATTACCCTCTCCATGGGTGGTGCTCAAATATATCATGGAACTTCTATGGGAAATCTTTCTGAATGCAAAGCAGGCATGCGGGCTGGTATAAGGGGGTGAGGGCTTAGAATCGCGCATGCGGTTGATGGATGATCAGGGAGTTTAGAAGGTGGGGAGGGTGGGAGGATGAGTGGGTGAAGGCGACGACGGGCACGATAAGGCTGGAGCGGGTATTGAATCATCGGTCGACGTGGGTACATACGCCTGTGTAGGAGTCGAGCGTTAGGCAGAGCAGTTATGCGAGTCGGACGTCACGCTTCAGGGTTTGTTTCTGAAGGCAGAACCTGGATGGCATGGGCGCGGAAGCATTAACGCAAGCAGTCAATGAAGAAGAGTTGACAAAGGTGAGCACAGACATCAGCAAAAAGGTCGCTAGCTTATTAGAACAATAAATCTGAATAATGCGTGAAAACTAAGTATATCGATTATAAATATAAGTGGTCAAAGGAACTCACCTCGAATCATGAAGATGTCCATAATGCTCGTCCAATCTATTAGAGGAAAGTTAGTACCCTGTCTGATTATTAGTGCCAAATCCTGGACTGATTATAGTAGCGAAAAACTTATCTGCACTGAGAACTGCTAACAGCTCACTGATTTCCCTCAAATTACAGTGCACCGAAAATATAATTACGTCGAGCAATTGCTATTGAGAGGAAAGAAGTATCTAAATCATTGTTAATACCAAATATAATATGGCTGAATATCAATTTATGTACCTTTGGAGGTGAGCCAATGTTTCCTTGGCCCACTCGTCGTCGGGGTCGTCGAATAAAAAGAGGATGTTGTAGTAGAAAGTTTGAAGACTGAATATCATGTGTTGCATGGGCCATTCCAAAGTCGATGTGAAGTGCATGACGAGCCTAAAGCAAATCAAGTTAGACTGGTAACAATGAAGTAAAATGAGGATGTACCTGAGTGCCTGCGTATGCAATAATCTTGGGAGTGATGGCCTTGATGCCATACTTCTCCCTGATAGGTTCCTTCATCACATGCTTTGAAATGCGAGAACATCCACTCCCAAAGAAAATTTCTTCAATTACCTTAGTAAATAGTAGATGTCAGTTATGAGCTTAGAAGAAGGGGAAAATGTACATGAAGTAAAAGAAAACCACAACATAGTCCAGATTTCGGGTCGTTACTGGACATGAGGGCATGGTTGTACATGAAGAAAGAGAAGTCATAAGCAATGACGTTGATCTCTCCTGCCTTAAGCTGGGCAAGAAGACTAAAGAAATAATTGTTAGCAAAATAACAAAAAAAAATGAGGATTATACTCCTCGTTAAAGTTTTGAATGAGTCATCCCAGGCACAGGAAGCAAGCTGTGTCGAGATGCTCCCATCCTCGCATGATTCTTTTGTGAGGGGCAGGTTGTCTGAGATGTTCCTTGTTATGTACCATAAGCTTGCACAGCGTGCTGTTGACCTTGGCCGTATCGGCGATGCATGCCTGCTTTGTGCTAGCACAAAACTCAAAGGTCGTTAGAATAAAGAAGATAATATATAAACAAGAACTTACCACTTCAATCAACTTGAACACCATACTCTCATGGACCTCCTCATTGCGATGCAAAGACCAATTGGCCAGCTGCCTGAATGTTGAAAGGGCATTGGGGACCAGGGAGATGATATGTTGGTATAACTTTATTTCCTGCACTTCTCAAACTCTTTGAAGTAAAATCAGTGCATATATTGAATTAAAGGGAAGGATTACTCTTTTTCTGCTGGGATCTCCTGTTCATGATCTGGAAGAGGCTCTGTTCATTCAAAAATACTATCATGCCTGAGGCCAAGGAGAAGAGTGGTTTTGATATTCATCCACATGTCAACAACTTGGAGAATGAGCTTACCAGCTCTGACATATGGAAGTAGAACACCATCTCTGTTGTAAGTAGTATCAGTATCAATTAAATGCAATAAATTGTGCATACCTTTCTTTTCCTTGCCTTCCCTTCCTATCCTTACATTTCAAAGCTAAAATAAGGGGGTCTTCGACTGATTGTCTATGTGAGCACAAACTAGAGCGAGAGTCAGCATGTTGACCACAAGAGCTAGAGCATCGACCGTGGGAGTCAGAACATTGACTGCAGGAGTCAGATTGTCAACTGCAGAAGAGAGAACAATGGTGAGTCATTGAAAGGAAGATGTTGGTCAGAGATTAAGACATGAATGTGAGGTTGGATGAGAGGATGAGATTAAGTATATACAGTCACATGATTGACATGACCAATTATTTTTCTAAGTCCACACAACCTTCATCTCAATCACAAACTTATGCATGTCCTGACCTGGCTCTTTCTATGCTTATTTATTTCTCTTTTCTCTATGGCCAATATATGTATTTTTGCTCACAATCATTCAACAAGTGCAAAGAACTCTCTGTTCACATGAAGAAATGTTCTAAAAGGTCAATACCCTTTGAATCACTGATATTGCTCATGAAGATGAATGTTGCAGGCCATTCAATGATAAAGTAAGTCTTTTCTCCAATATAAATCAAATTATCTAAAAGATATTTATAGCCAAAAATTCAATTGCAAGATTTTCTTCCATTCATGGACCCATCTGGCGATGCCCTACCCAACTTTGTTCAAGAACCTAATGCTATAATTAACCTTTCTGGTCAAAATCCTTCTACTTTTACTGTAACTGATCATCTGGCTGTGCCACTAAGAAACTCTGAAATCATTCCCCTTGTTGATCATCTGCCTGCAGAACCATCTGGCCTGCAACAATCAACTTGACATCATGTGCTTCCCAAACAATATCAAATTTCTCCTGAACTGGAACCAGAGCCACCTTGATCTAAGAAACAGCATCTGTTGCTACCTGATTCTCATCATCATCAAACACCTCCCCCTCCCATTCAAATCAAAAACAAGCCTAAATGCTATGGGCTTGTTTTGTTGCTACTCTGGCCCCCTTTTTTTCCATGATCCAGACCAACACCTTACCATTCATCATGTAGCCAATGCCCCAACTTTCATTAAACAGGGAAATAGTCCTGAGGCTCATCCACTAAATGGATTTGGCCCTCAAACCACCAAAATGGCTACCAAAGAACAGACTTCACTCTTTGCACCATTTCTTAATGTGACCATTTTTGACTCATGAATTGGTTCTACCAGAGTACAACTAAGACACTTGCCAATCTAGATTCCCTTGTCAACAATGTCATTCTTCATCTGGATTTTACCCAATCTGATCTTTATGTGTTCTGTACAGCTCACAAGTGTCAATAGCTTGAAGAGATTGGGATGAAGACCTCTTCAAGCTTAGCATATCTTAATACTGACAACTGGAAAGAAAGCACTGTCAAGATTCATCTCCCCCTTGTGTAAGAGAATTCATCAGCAAAAATGAGGCTCCAGCTCTAAAGGTCAAGTTTGTACATTGTTTATTCATAGAGGTCCTAAAAACTGAGATACATGAATATGCAGTAAGTTCCACTCACTTTTGAGGCTTCAAGTAATTTTGGAAACTCTCGCCTACCAAACTGGCATAGCAAGTTTATGGAGAGGTCTATACATCAGATGCATTCCTAAAAATGGAGGAGCTTCCCAACATTCCAGGATGTAATCTGGAGAAGGTCATTGTCTCTCTTCTCCTTTACTCAGACTTGATGCATCTTGCCAACTTTGGTACTGCCTCTCTCTGGCCAATCTACATTTGGTTCAGATGGATTTTAAAGTATGCACAAGCAAGAATGTCATCATTTGCTGCACATTATTTAGCTTACCTGCCTTCAGTAAGTCTTTTTTGTTTAAATTCAATGTAACTGGCATAATACTTGACTTGTACCAAATTTGATTCAAGACCTCTACATGGAGTTATTTAATCAAGCGGCTCCCAATTCAAGTATCAAGCATTTGGAACAAGGCCTATTTCAGAAGATTTGGGAGCTTCAACTAAGCTGTAAGGTCTTTTGCAAAGCCTATCAGAAGGGATTGGTAATGAAGTGCAGCAATGGGATTTGGTGGCACTTTTTTCCTCTTTTTTGGCATATCTAGCTGATTATGTAGAACAGTATGTACAAATCCATTTAAAATCATCTCTGGTCCAATTTTCTTCGCAGAATACTTATTGTGTGTATCAAATTAAATGGGCATTTTCTTTGTGTAACTTGCCAGGTTTCTTGAGAACAGCTCAACCATCTTGGAATAAAGCTTTATGATGTGACATGGTCATCAAATCAAAGAATGGATTCAGCAGCCAAATTGTTCAATGTCGAGGTTGCCAGGAGTAAGATATTTAAGTCTGGTTTTGTTGCTAATGGCAAGTCAATTGACAGGATACTCAAGGATTCAAAAACCCTAATTCAGGTGAGTATATTTTATTCTTTGGATGTGAACAAGTAACTGATCCTACTCCAGAATGCATTCAGTAACTTCCTTCTCCCCCATTCTGTCAACTTTTATGACCTATTCATTGTCAATGTCCTCTATGAAATTGAGCTTGGAGTTTTCAAGGCAATCTTTACTCACCTAATTCAAATTTTGTATACTATGGGCTCTCAAGGAGTAGCTGATCTGGACCATCAGTGAGTTAGCCAAATTGTTTATCATAGAATGAGTTCTAAAGTCATTAGGTTTTGCAAAGTACCAACATTTAGGCAGTCAACAATTTGTTGACTTAGCAACAATGTTTCTGAATTGAAGAAGTTGGCAGGTTGTGACTTTGAGGATATCCTCCAATGCATGGGCCCTTGTTTTGAAGCTCTTTTTCCACACAAGACTGATTGACATATTCAAGACTTTTTATTTATTATTTCCTGCTGGCATGTATCTACCAAACTTCATCTTCACACTGATAGCACTCTGGATATTTTTTGGGGATTGACTTGTTCATTTACTCAGGCTATTTGCTACTTCTCACACAAGATCTGCCCTCAGTTCAATACCATACAGACTCCATCTGAATACATGGCTATAATATGAGCAAAAGCTGCAAAAACAAAGAAGATGGGAACAGTAAAGTCAATTGCCACTCAGAGTACAAGGTGCATACCTCAATCATTTAACATCAACACTTCAAAGTTCTATTTGATTGTACACTATCCAAACACACTTGCTATGTATGAGACTACCAATTCCTATTTAATTCATCTGGTAAGTCTCACTGTGACATTCTTTGCAACAATATCCATGAAAATTGACCTGTTCTGTCAGGGAGAATGTGAACATCAATGTGTCAAGAGATTCTTTTCTCACACCAACAAGAATTGCTTTAAAAAGCAAATTGGAAGACATGAGCATCACCATGCAAGACTTTGTGTGATCCATTCTTGAGCCTCACAGACCACTGATTTCATTGTTTGAAAGGGCAATCAAGCTCATGATGTTTTTGTAGCAATTATATCACAAACTCTCCAACCATCTCCCCCAGCATCTGTTACTTGATGGCCTGCAAGTTGAACCAGCAGACTTGTCAAAGCTTGTTATCCTTGACAGTCAAATTTATGCTCACAAAGCTCTTTGCATCAATTTTACCACCATGATAACCATCATAACCAGGACATGATCAACCCTCACCTCCACTCAGATATCATGCTCCTGACCAACAACTCTAATCATTCCTATAGTTATGCACACATTATTGGCATCTTTCATGCCATTGTATGCTTTAATTCTTCAAGATCAAAACATCAAGGCCTTCACTGCATCAAGTTCCTGTGGGTTTGGTGGTATGACATTGACAGCAAAGCTCAAGCTGACTTCCAAGCTTGACAACAATTCTAAGTCAAATTTTGAATGGGAACTCAAGCCTTTGGATTCATGAACCCATCAAATGTCCTTTGCATGGCCTATCTTATCCCTAATTTTGATTGAGGTAGAACAGACTGCTATCTTGGTCCTTCTGTGGCACAAAGAGAAGATGAAATGGACAGAGACTATAAGAGGTACTTTGCGAATATGTGAAGCTATCTGCCCTTTCAAAACCATCTTGTACTGATTCAAATTTAGGTTTGTTAATCAAGATATATTTATGTGGTACCTGGGTGGCAGAATTGGTCACCTTGCCTCTCAACATTTGACATGTGGATTCAAAGAGGAAGCTCAAGACATATGGGTATCCATTAGTACTGATGCCCCTTCAGACTCTGATGCAGACATGGACCCAGGTGTCAAGAATGATCAGGCTACAGAGGATGACCCTTATGTGTCAATTGCTAACATGCCAGAGGACAAGGAAGGACTAGACAGTGACAGTGAGAGCAACTTGGACTTATTGAACAAGCAGGCCAAGGATGGGAATTATGATGGCCATTTCAACAAGAGCTTGTAATTGTAGTGCTACCAAATTCAATTGTACTTTCAGATCCATTTTTTCACTTTGAAGACTGCTTTAAGTTTGCTTGAATACAATAATCATTTGGTTTCTACTACTTGTACATGATGAAAAGCCCTAGTAAATCATGAACTCTTGTTTTGTGCAGTGACTGTTGCAAGTCATTCTTCATTGTTAAGGATTTTGGATTTGGGTTCTGTGATGGAGGAGGCCTGCAAGCTGGCATGTGCATTTGATGTCAACTCAGCAGGTAACTTGGTTACTGTAGAAGTGACATGTCTATCATTGAATGCTAAGATGTCAAATTAACACATGAAATAAACTGCAAAAATGCAATATATGCATAATTAATGTCCATCATGGACTTGATGAATGCAATCTCTCTTCTAAAGTCTTCCATCATGGCTGCAAGTTCAGTTTTGACATGCTGTGTCAGGCTGTCAAAGTGTTCTGTAAAGATGACAAGAGTGGCAGCAGAGGTCATCTGTGGCAAAGTCATGGTTGACGAGAAAATTTGATGACATGATGCATTGAATTTAACATGCTTGTTTCACATGGTATATCAGTCTGATAATAATCAATTTGTGTTGATCAGATCAGATTTAAATGGTAACAGTTTATTGGCCAGGATTAGACAAGAATTATAACAAATAGACATGATATCCCATATGTTATTTCATGTAAAATTGAAAACTGATCAAGAGATTTGATTAGTAGTACAGTCTACTATTAGTCTCAACATCTTATTATTACTGGTTATTTTGTGCTTGTAAAATTCTAAAATTCAGGATTAAAATGATAAAGCAGCAAAGATATAGGTTAGATGAAGTACTAGTAGAACTAATCCCTGATTTGACAATGAAATCAAACCACCTTTTTGCTGATGGAGTCATTGCAGGAAGTGGGACTGAGTACTGAGAGCCTATAGGTTAGGTTATTGATTATTGGAGGTTTGTGAATGAGAGCCGTATGGCCCATACCATAGTCAACTGCAATGCATCTTTCACCCTTTCACATCCATGTCATATGTATTATTGCCCAAAGTGAATGAATGATAGTCAACAAATAACCCAGCTGCATTTGGGCATGCTGGTGTGGAATGCTGCACATTATTGGCTATGCGCTACTGTCAGAGAACATGATGTGCAATCAGGACCCTATGTGAAATTAATGAATTCCACAAGATCTACTCACTCTATCATCTATCAAAAAAAGGAGGGAACATTTACAGTATATTGGAAGAGAGTTGTAGACTCAAAATAGCTGAAGAGCTTGAGGTTGCAAGCTGGCAAAATCAAAAGTGTGAAAATGGGTGTTTTGATCACGCCATAAGATGCTTGGATAAATGGTTGCACTTGTTGATCATAGAATGTCTTAGTCCTACATCAATTTATACATACTAGAGACACTCAGGCTGAATTTCTGAGTGCAACATATAACAGAAAGGACTTCAAAAATGAAGAATCTTTACGAATGACAACAAAAGTGTGACATCCTAGGCAAGCCATTGGAGCTCCACACATGGCAGAGTTGGCATAGTGGTTAGTGTCAAGTTAGCATCACATTTGACTCAACATCTTAATAGCATGCAAAACACCAAAAGTAAAGGTAAACTCTGCAAAAGGCAGCAAAACCATCAACAGTGCTAGTGAGGAGCTTCTTAAGAAAGCATGCAACAACTACAAACTCAGTGTCTTCAAAACTGTCAAGGCAGCTGCAGATGCATATAAAGTCTCTTATCCAACTCTTGTTTGACATGTCAATGGGTAGACACACCCAAAGTCAGTTGCACACAAGCACCAGATGATCCCGATACCTGCTAAAGAAGATGTATTAGTTGACCTGCTAAAGTATTTGGGAAGCAGGTCTAGAGGGATGCTGTGAACATGGAGAATATCATTCAGCAGGCAACAGAGAGTGTAATGATGCAATTCAATGGCTCCCTCAATTTGAAGAACAAGACATTGCTTGTAACATTGCAAGTGCACTTGGCCTTAATGTTACTGAAAAACAGACAAAGGCAGATTTGACAGAACTCATCAAGAAGAAATTTGATGAGGAGCTGGACTTGAAGCTTGAAGAACAATGTCTGCTTTGTCAGTATCTTTAAGTGCAGCCACAAGTATTCAGCACTGGTGGACAGTGATGCCTCTGCAGGAATAGAGCCTGAAGTTCCAGCAACCCCTCTACTACAACACCATCAACTCAATACTTAACATCCTCCTTATGCCTTCACTCTCCCTTCTATTGCTGATTCTTATCATGCCTTGCTCTCTCTCCTCCCCCTCCATTTGCCAGTCACTCTCATCATAGCTTTGCTCTACCCCCTCCTTCTATTGCTGGCCCTTCTTGTGCATTTGATCACTTAAACTCTTAAGACCCATAT
>JABCKO010007950.1:0-60375 GCA_018855915.1 Tephrocybe sp. NHM501043
CGTTCTCTATATAGCCGGACTTTATAAACGTTTTACCCTTAACGCTCTCTAGCCCCTCGCCAGCATAGCTCACGAGGTGGCCAGGAAGGAGGAGTTTAGCCCTCTGAAGAACGCTCCTGGAACAGGTTCTGACGATCCGGACACCAGTCGTCGTGATTTGCTTGCTCAGCACAAGAGGTTTTTGGAAGGTGCAGGCGCCATTGTCCAAGAGGGCGTAGAGATCGAGATTTCCCCCCAGCAAACCTTTCTGTGAACGGGAAAACATCAAACACGAACATCTCGAGCTTCATGCCGTTGGGCTTGCTCGGCTTGACGATCTCTTTCGTTTGTAGATCGACGTGTGGGATCTTTTTGCGTGCAATATGGAATGCGAGTTGTTCCTCAAAGGCCTCCACCTGATTGAGAAACGCAGTGGTATAAAAGTGGTTGACGATGTTCCCAGCGCGGAAGGAGAGCTCCCCAGTCTCAGGATCGCGACGTTCAGCCTGCTCCTGCGTGATCTCTGAGTACTCCACAACGCTGAATTTCGAATCTTGATAGGCGACGACACCGACAGATTCTGTGGGGTACGCTTTCGTCACGACTTTGGCGGCGCAGTCTGCCTGTTTCTGGATGGAGTACCCCAGGAAAATGGGATCGGCAACGCGTACAAGGCAGTTGTCAACGCAATACGCGTGAACATACAAAATTTTGCGCTTCGCGAGGTCCGAGAGAACAGTGTGCGATTTGTTGGTAGAGGAAAGGGGAGCACGGGTCGCTGCATAGAGGCCGCCATTTCCGTCCGGGGCGACGGCAACGCGTGAAGGTGTCTCGAGGAAGACTTTGCCATCATTGGATAGACACGGCAATGTACCTGGGCGCGTAGATGAATTTACAAATGAGATCTAAGTGTCTTCTCCGCACCTTGCTCGAAGATGATGACATTTTTGGCATCCAGCCCAAAATAGGACTTCAATTTAAAAAATTCCTCCGTCGCCTCACGAGTTGGTCCACTAGTCATTACATACCATGGAATAACGGCAGATCCACTAGGCATATTTGCCTCAGCTTCAGCGACGCGTTGGAGACCGGCGATGCGTTCCGCTTGAACTTGAAAGAGGGTCTTGTGGGATGGGAGACCGATGTCATAGCAGCCCTTGGGAGCGTTACTACCCAGACGCGAGCCCTGGCCGCCAGCCATAAGGAGCACGCCGACTTCGCCACGTGCGATCGCCTCCAATCCGATTCTGCGCCATTCCTTGTCCTTGGGAGTCCCAACTGACTCTGATGCACCTTTTGGGAGAGGTTCGATTGTCGCAGCGTGCGACGTAGGGTTCAAAGTGCCCGATATTGAGTTGACGGCCTTGTCGTAGATACGATTGACGCGTTCGATATCGAGTGCGTCGAGTTGCGATGCGAGGGAGGCTTGCTCCTCTGGATTGAGTTGGGACCAAAATGTAAAGAGATGTTCCTGGCCGGCAGTTTCGTAGCGTTTGCGAAGGGTATCGATGGTGGAGGTCATATCAGATGAGGAGAGGAGTGTTGTGGGGGTGGTTGCATAAATTAATTATAGCAGCACGGTAGTTGCCGACACGCTTTAATAATAGATCAAATCGTACATCAACGGCTGGCCTGGCGTTCTGACTTACGTAGCTGTCGACCGTTCCCCTTGCTTTCTGATTCAAGCAAGAAAACACAGAATAATAACATTATTACAAATTACACTATACAACAAATCATACAGAGCATCCAAAGCGAGATGGGCGATGCAGGATGTGGCGTGGCAACCATGGAGATGTTCCTCGAAACCTCCACGAAGCTACAGCGTGGTTAAGGCACACTTTTCAGCAATATTGAGAAGGAACTTCTCAATGACCGCTTTCCCCTTCTGCAGGTTTTCCAATGATATTCGTTCGTTAGGCAAATGTGCTTGATCCTACAGAGAAAATCAATGAATATTGTTAGTAACACAAGGAAAACAACGCGTGACCCACCGAGCTTTGTCCCATAGGTAGGTGCAGGGCGTGACATCCGAACTCTTTTTCGAGATATGGTACGGATGGAATGGACTAGAAAGATAATAAGACTAAGACATCAGAGGTTGATGGGCCACCGTAGCCACTCACCCCTCCCTCTCGAATACGTAAGGGTGCAACTCCCCATACGTCCTGCACTGCGCTCTCAAGGGACTTGAACCAATGATCATCCAGGTTTCCTAGCCACCAGTCCGCACTATGCTCAACCTTGACCTTTGAAAGAAGGGTAAGCAAATAAATACAAGTAAGCAAGGGATCAATCAAAAGATTCGAAAGATACCTTAAACTTATTCGGCGATTGTAATGCTTCAAAGGAAGACTCGAGATAGGTGATCAAGGCTTTGACGATGGTGTTCAGGTCCTGATCTGGGACGATGCGCATGGACACCTGTGATTTAACGAGCGCAGGGATAACAGTGGCATCTATAGAAAGAGATTTCATATGAGTCCCTCGTAATACAAAGTGTATTACTAACAATGAGGTGAACATACTTTTTGGGCCGGAGATTTCGATTGTATGTAACGTGAGAGAGGGCTCGCTCCACCTGGCGGAAAGCGATGCCGCCGGGCGTTGTGTGATATCAGACAGAAGCTTGTAGAGGTCCTTCTCTTCTTGTGTTTGTGGGCGGACATGATCATCTGTTTTGAATGGATATCGCATAAATGAGTTGCCCGATATGAGACGACATGGTACAGGGACGAACAAAATCCAGGTATCTGAACCCGACGTTGTCCGTCCGTTAAAGACGCAAGGAGGCGCACCCTAGCATCGAAAAGATTATGATAAAAAATACAAAATGGCACTGGTGGTGTAAGACATACATGTCGAACATAGGCTCGGCGACAGCGCCACCCTCAATACCAGAATGGAGATCAGGATGTCCACTCGTTATCTGGCACAAACAAATGAGAGGCTTGGGTGCGAAGAGGCAGTAGATTGGATGACCACGTACCTCTAGCGCGCAGTGTACAACACCCCTCAACCCATACGTAATGCATGGCCGATCCTCCCCAATCCAGGTCGAATTGCTCACCAAAATCGCATCAATATCCCCTATCTGATCCTATCTCTAAGTCAGCCCCATCCTCACAATCTTATGCCGACAAAAATAACGTACCTTATACCTGCTCACCGCTTCCCCAAACCCTGCACTGCCACATTCCTCCTCCCCTTCCACGAGGAAAACAAGATCGCACCCCAACGCACGACGCGAGAGCAGGTCAGCCGCTGCGCATGCGATGGCCATTATTGGGCCTTTGTCGTCTGTCACACCACGGCCGTAGAGGTAGCCATTTCGCCCAGTAAGGACAAAAGGGTCCGAGTTCCAGCCTTCTTGGGGTGCAGGGATGACGTCGTAGTGCCCATAGAAAAGTACTCGCGGCTTGGGGGAGGCGTTTTTCGCCATTGTACCTTGGAAGGTACCGAGGACGAGGGGGTTCCTGCCTTCTCCCGTTGGGAGCTACAAAGTCATTGTTAGGTGTCTGAGCGGTGATAGAGAAAGGGAAAGAATGAGGCCCACAAGAGCTGTATGTGCACCCAATTGCCCTAGGCACTTTTTGAGCCATATTGCAGCTTGTCGACAGTCTTCGGTGTGTGCGGAGGAACAGCTGACACTGGGGATGGAGACAAACTTCGAAAGAGCGTAGGTCATTGTGTCTGAGTGTTTTTTATCAGTACTGCCAACCATAGAGAACGGAAAGTAAATATACCGCTGATAGGCTGGTCGCCTAAATTGTGGAACACTCCATCGACCGCCTTGCGAGGCGTGGGTGGCTCGACTTGCCACACCTAACAACTCCGGTAGATAACTAACTTGAACAATGAAAAAGAATGGAACGCACCTTGATATAGTTATCATTGCCGCCTGTGACGAGTCTCACTGAATTACTTGTTTTCTTATTGTTGTCAATGAACGATGAAAGAACGATGCCGTCGTGGCCACGCCAAGAAGCAGTACAATCGAAAGAGGCAGACCAGCGCTAAATCATAATGTTAAGCATTGTGTGGCTTTGGGGAGAGCGCCCACACACCTTGATCCATCCATCAGCCGAACAGGTATACAAATCCGAATCAATCATCGACATCGAGAGTATATCCACGCTCTCCTGCACAATAATAGTCCTAACAAGCGTCTTCGTCTCTAGATCCAGAACCTTGACATATCCATCCTGGCACCCAGCGTAGATGGTCTCTCCTGTCGCAATGAGTGCGAGGACAGCGCCGTTCGCACAGGGAAACTCGTGCACGAGAACAAGGCCAGAGGAAGTACAGGTCCAGAGCTACAAGAGCAATGAGCATGCCAACAGAAAAAGGCGACCAAAGGGAAGAAAAGACGAACTTTAACGGTCTCGTCCCCGCTTCCCGTCGCAAGCTGCACGAGGCCGTCTTCAGCTGTATCGGAGCCTTTTTCGAGCAGAGCCATGCAATAGACATATCCATAGTGTGCCGAATCAATGACGTTCGTTGGTGGAATATTCAGCAGACCATACGCAGGCATGTGTTCTGGTTTTGGAGGGCTCCCCGCACCTCCTCCAACTCCCGTGGTAGGATTACGAGCAAACAAGTCCGCTGGGCGCCGTTCATATTGAGGGTAGCTGTCGAAGAACTTATGGGCTTTACGTACGGGAATGGTGGAGAGTGTGGAGGTGCCAGAGCCTTGGAGGGCAACGAGGTCGGTGGATGAAGATGATGAGGATGGAGGGAAATGCGGAGAATAGGAATTTGCTTCGGAGGACGAAGACGAGTGCATGGGTGGGCAGGAGGCAAAGTTATACCACTGCAAGGAGGTATTCTGACAACCTATAAATATGGTTTGGAGCGACAGAGACCAGGCGAGAGAGAAGAGGTCGCCTGCACCAGTCTCAAGGTAGGGATCGAGAACATAGAGAGGTATTAATTCGGTTGAGGACCATATCTGTTCGATATTAGATGTGAATGGTTAGCAGCAAAAAGAAGTCAGCATACCCGGACGGTACTGTCTCCTGCAACATACGACGCGTCACGGCCGAAACAAGCATATAAACTCGTAATAGCACCTACCGGAAGAACTAAAGAGCCAATCTTTTTCATTCGCGAGCTCTAACGCCAATACGCTTCCTGTATGGCCGCGAAGCGTGTTTTTGAGCGTGAAGGTTTGCTTCTTCCATACCTATTGTAGATGGCATAATTGAAGTTGATATGAGTTGTACAAGGGGTTTATTGCGTACAGAAATATCGTTGGTCTGGCTTCCTGAAAAGATGTACTCGCGATTTGATGCGAGGCTCAGCACTGAGCTCCTAAGTTCGTACAAAGAATGCAGCAGTGGAAGCGCCTTGTCTGTCTGAAGATTGCGGCTGAGTGAGGCTGTACGATGAAGCATTAGGCCTTTCGAGTCAAGAGTGTACACACTGCACACGAGGCGTACGATGTGGTATGGGAGATAGATAAACACGATTGGCAGCCTGCATGATGTATTAATGAAAATCGGTGAAGGCCGCTGATATGCGTGTTTCGATGGAGATGTCGTGGCAGGAGGGGGGAGAAAGACCTGTAGGGTGTTATGCTCCAGCCTTGAATCATTCCTTGCATTTCCTCGACCCAAATTGTGCCATAGGACTTATGTAAGTTCTTTGTTCGGACGCGCCTTTAAATTGCTTGACCTCCCCATCCACATACGCAAAATCTTTCCCTGGCCCGGGCTCTGAGATCTGAGCGAACTGAACGCTAAATATATTTATACAACAAAGGACTTAGCTGGTTCATCATGCTGCATGCACGCAAGTCTTTTGATAGACGACTTGTACTTACATTTCGCAGCATACCGTACATAAATAAGTACCTTGTAAACTTATAGTACAGGAACATGTTGATACGTGGTTTTTGACCTCTTTCACTGTTTACCATCACGTTGAGCAGAACGACATGCCAGGAAGTGAGAGGTGATGACGTTGGGGGAAAAGACAGGTGTTATATAAGCTGGTGGTTTACTTCAGGGCCCCAGTTGGCTTCCTTCAATTCCCAACTACACCGTCAACGTGGCCTGTGCAGTTGCTCATGGACGAGTCTGAGCAGGTACGCAAGCGCAAGGCTGCACAGCAAGCAGGCCCATCAGTGGCCAAGAAGTCTAAGCAGGACACGTCTGGTAAGCAGCATTCCATGTTCAACGTTCACTCACGACGACTGAATTCACTTGCAATCATATTATAGCAACATCCAATGGAACTCCGATCAGAGATACCCCAAGTTCGCAAGCGCTCTTTAACGGGAGCCTTAATTCAAAACCCGAAAGTTACCCTTCAGTCATACGCATAGATGTTAGAGACTCTGTTGTATACGCCCAAAGAAACACCACCCCTGGCCCCTCGTCTCAACTGACTTTAGGCGGAGAACATGGTATAACAAGATCTACAATAGACGAGTTCAATAGGCACGCTCGAATATCATCAGCCCAGTCGCAACTGCACAATAGACCCATATCCATTTGTGCGTTTGTCTTTCGATACGCAAGTACCTTAGCTCATTGAATCTGTGTGCTCACCTCCAGCTATGAAAAGGGAGATTTTATCAAGTGCATTTTGCTTACTCATTATGCGTATACGGTCAACTCATTGCACTTCAACTAGATGATACCATCTCCAGGTACGACACAGAGGTGTCTCGCCAACAGCGAACGCATCGGTCCTTGCAGAAGGGTTCCGCCGGACTAATGGATCTCGCTTTGGGCGTCGAGACTTCCGTGCTTCCAATGGCATCCAGGCCCGAAGTGCCCTCTACTCGTAGGTCTGGCAGGTTGTCTTCCATGGCACCTCCAACAACCACGCCTGTAGGAGGAGCGCTTGAGCTAGGCTCGGAACTGCATCACAGTATACATCGAGAAGATATGTCAAGGCACATGCCTCCCTCGATATCTACGACCAAGATGGCTTCCACTCGCAGGGCTAACGCAGTGAATGAGAGCGCAGCTCTCCAAGCATCTACGATACATGCCAGTCCAACAGTGCCGGATTACACGGCCGATCCCTACTCAAAATGGGTCAAATGCCCCCATACATGCCTACATGATTCTTCTAAAAGATCTCACAGGTCCTCTATGTTAACTGAAATCACCTACTCGCAGAATGGACGGATGAAGTTTGCGCGCGACTCAATTTACATCTACTCAAATGTTACAAACTGCCGAGACCACACCGTCAGCGCGACTGCACATCAAGCTTGCACAAGCGAATGCAAGTACCATCACGTCCTTGGGAAAAAACCTCTATCTGGAAACGTGAACTTGGCCAATGCGCGTTTGACGGCTGAGGACTGGGAAGAACATGGCCTTGGGATCGCCATCCTGTTCGCTGCAAACCAGGTTGGTAATTTGATCCCCAAAGAGTACTGGGAGAAGGCAGTGCCTATTCTCGAGGCCCAACTGTCACCGGCAGAATTCAAGAGGGTCATGACTCTTCGTGGATCTGGTGCTAACTCTGAACTTCCATCTGTGTCGGCTTCTGCAATCGCGTCCGCTCCTTTATCAATTCCGGAACATGAAGAGAACGAGCAGCAGGAAGATGAGGAACAACTGGAGAACGAGGAAGTCATCAACATAGCTGTCAGTGACAGGGGGAAGGGGAGGAGAATGGAGATTGAAGGAGTGACGCTAGGTAAGCATCAAGTTTGGTCTGAAGGCATATTGAGCTTATAAAGATTTTCTGAACCCAGTTGACATAATTTCTCGTGATAACTCACCTTCTGACGTTCCAACGGTAACAGATTACATGGCTGAACCCTACGCAAGATGGATTAAATGCCCTCATACATGCCAACATGGTCCACGCGAAACTCGGGGTAGGTATACCAAGTACTCTAAATTCACCTACATAGAGGACGGGAAGACAAAGAACGTGCGCGATACATTGTTTATCTTCCACCGTCCAGTCAACTGCCGAGACCACGCCATTAATGCGAAACAACACAAAGCTTGCACTCCCAAATGCAAGTACCACAGCCTTCTTGGACGAAATCCTAACACCGCGGACCTGCAAATGAAAGCGTTCAAGGTACCTTTGACGGCTAGGGACTGGAAAGACAATGGTATTGGGATCGCCATCTTGCATGCTAGAAACAGCGTGGCATGCCAATTGATCCCAAGAGAATACTGGGATAAAGCGAAACCTATTCTCGAGAAAGAGCTGCCACCGAGAGAGTTCCTTGAGCTTTTACGTCTTCGTGGACCTAGCCCTTCCACCGCGCCCAAGGACTCTGATTCTTTTTTGTCATCGACGACACCTGCACTCAAATACAGCGAGGAACGGGACGAGGACGAGGACGAGGATGTGGATGGAGACGATGACGAGGGGTACAAGGACGTTAATGAGCTCATAGCTGTTCGGCAAGCTGATAACATGAACGTGAGTGGGAAGGGGGAGGTTGAGCCAGGTAAGCGGTGATTTTGATCTGAGTGTGTATGGATGTAATAAAAATCGTTCTAAACCCAGATGACATAGTTTCTCGAAACAATTCACTCGCTCCCTCAGCGCTTGATCAGGAAGAGGACGAGGATCTGGGCTCCGCGTACATTCATTTCATTGAAGGCCTGAACAAGTCGGAACAATCTGTGGATGAAGCCATCGAAATGGAAGACTCACTGGACAGTGAACCCAATGAACTTCATGCAACTGATGCCGAGAAAGATTGGGAGCAAGGCGAAGAAGGCGACTCGAGGGCTGCTGATGGAACGCCCAACTCCATCGAACAAGAACTGAAGGCAGCGATATTGCAACCTGTATTAGAGGCGTCGGCTGAGCTTCGCAAGTCGCTGGAGGAGTGCAGTAGTAGCTTGCGCACCTGGGAAACACGCATGGAGGAAGCTGTGGATCAAGGCCTTAGGAAGCTCCTAGCGGCCTATGGCACATGGGACACTCAGCCTCGGTCGAGCGCGGCATAGTATTCATCTGAGAAGTTGGAATATTGATTTTGAGAGGACAGGGACATCTAGAAGATCTAGGTGTGGCTTTGGGGATTATACAGCTTGTAGGTAGGAGGCAAGTGCAAATCGATCTTTGATCCGCCTTGGATGCCATCACTGAACAGGAGAAGAGCTGGTCTGACTGCATAGTTCAGCGATTGTTTGTGTCTGGAACGAACATGTCAGGCGTTTTTATGGCTACTTAGTTTGCGAGGTGTGAGATCTTGAGAGCTTGGCAGTGGGATGTTGTGCCGCCTATCCTTCAGAATTTGTGCATAAAGAACTTTCATGTACTCAAATGATAGTTGTGCGGGACTGACGGCGAATTATTGTGTTTCGTGTATATATAAGTAAACCAAGCTGAATTTTGTCTAGAGTAGACATCTAAATGTTAGGATCACACGCTTACATAAACTCACTTTACATTGAATTCTTGCTTGGTGTTCTGGTGGTCAAAGAGGCGTGTTGCTGCGACCTTTGATAGCGAGCACAGCTGGTTAGTACGTTAATGTTGTTGTCCGACAATACTCCGCACAGCTGTCAACACCAAACTAGGGCATATCAACCCCAGAGAAGCATGAGAACGTGGCATTCAGCCTTTCCTTCCTCCCACTATGCACGATGACGGACACAAACGTAAGGCTGCTCAGCCAGCAGTAGCAACGAAGCCGCAGAAGAAGCAAAAGGGAGCCGCGACGATTGGTGAGTCTCAAATGTAATGCAGGGTATACTGATGATCACCTCATTTCGTCATATCTATTCAGGTACTTGGGCATTCCTCAATATCTCATCCAACCCTCATACCCCCGCTCAGCCAGTCACTACACCGAATGTCAAGCCCAAAACGAAACCACTGTCACCACTGACGCCCACACCGACGCCCACCACACCCATGACCACCAGAAATTCTGCTCGCTTACGAAATGCCATCCCAGGCCCGTCTTCGCAACCAATCTCAAACGTAGACGCCCATGCCACCCGCTCCAAGACTGGCAACCTCAAAAAACGCATGCGCAGCCCGTCTCGCACGCCTCCACCGCCAGGCAAGGCTGGCTTAACGAAATGGCTGGCTTCAAATCGTGAGTTGGATGAGAGAATGGCTCGATTGGAAACGGGTTCGTGTATTTTGCAATTGTCTGCCAACGTGAAGTCAACTTGAATCTCAACAGCTAAAGCCTTTCGTAAAAAGAGCTCTTCATCAAGTACGTCTCTTCTCATTCCATCAACTTGCTCTTACCTACTCATAACGACATGCCGATCAGCTAAAGTCATCGAGATTAGCAACGACGACGACGACGAGCTACCCCGCAAACGTCAGCGACACGACAAACTCCAAACCACACCGCACCACAAACCTACGCCTAACCCAAGTGGACCCAATGTCATTGAACTGATCTCCTCTGACGACGACGACGTTCTCGCTAAACCTAAGCCTATCGCCAAATTCAAAGTTACAACCCATGCGAAACCTGCACATCCCACACCCATGCCCGCGTCCAAATATGTTTCGGCAACCAGGACCAAACCTACATCCGCATCCACTTCCGTATCTACATCTCCATATCAAGCCAAAGCCAAGCCCACGTCCAAATCTGTTTCGGCGACCACGACTAAACCTACATCCACATCTACCTTCGTATCTACATCCCCACACAAAGCCAAAACCGAAGCCAAGCCTCTCCCCCCCCTCCCCACACCCGCTGCCAATCCAGTACGCCGTATCGATCTTCGTGAACAACTTTTGACTTCCCGTTCCCGCCCTCGTACAAAACTCGCCGTGCCTCTAATCACCCCTCGCACCCCCATCACTCCGAAAATGCTACCCACAGTTCCAACATCGAAGTCATTGAAGACTCGAGCTACTGCCAGTGCCCCTGCGTGTGCGAGAATTCAAAAGAAAGATGTATTCGCCGACGAAAGTGATGATGATGAGGATGAACTGCCAACCGTGTACGTTACGCAGAACAGCAGAGATGTCATAGCATCAGGTTCTGGTGTCCCTATCACCCGCGCGACTGGGTCTAGGAAGCAGGAGAAAGGTGCAAATGTTGAAACCAGTTCTGCCCCTTCTACCGCCCTCAGGACATCGGACTTGCTAACTTCACCGCATCCTGTGGCCGTCGTCTCTTCTTCATCGTCCATCACTATTGAAGCCTCTGAAAGGGAGGTTCGCGATGTAAACGCGGCACTCGTCACAAATGAGGTTCAGCAGATGTCGGAAGTTTTGGCATTTGCCTATGCTAGTGAGGACGAGGATGAAGATCTTCAGAGGGCGATAAGTGCGTCGTTGAGCGAGGATGTTAGGGAGGTACCTGTTGGTGTAAACGGGGGAGTAGAAGAGCGAACGACAGGTATATTTTAACACTTTTTCATTATTCTTTAACGAACACATGTGGTATTAGATAACGTCGCTGTTACTCCCCACTCAGCCGATCAAGATAACAATCCTCCAGCACCGGCACCGGCATTAGCGCCGCTTCCCGCCCTTTCTCCTCATAACGAAGCTACCGTCTATGTCTCCTCCCCCTCAGTTCTGATCTCTGCCTACAACTCAGGCATCCCCTCACCTGTTTCAAGCGCCCCCTCTTCCCCCAAAAAACTCGAAGAGCAGGGCCTTCACGACCCATACGCGTGGGATCTGCAAGAAGAGAAGGAGCAAGATCTTGACGAGGCAATCCTGCAATCGATGATCGAGGCGTCTGCGATTGGGGCGTGGAGTGATGATGTTAATGAGGAACCACAGGAACACGAACAGGAACAGGCGACGAAATTGGTGGATGAGCAGGGCGCTGAGATGACGGGTCTTGGTCTGGCCGAGAACGGTGACATTGATGTAGATGCTGTTCCAGCTACGGACCCCGTAGAGCCAGAACGCGACGCACCCGGGCCTCCCTCCATGTCTTCATTACCTCTTTCAATTAACAACGAATCGTCTACCCCACCTATGTCGACTCAGAAGGAAGATGAAATAGAGCCTTCGTCTAATTTTGCACCTAACCCGACGGACACATGGGAGCAGGAGTGGCAGAAGAAGCGGGAAGGCCGTGAACGCCAGGACCTGGAGGAGGTTAGTCTGCAGTCCGTTTTGGAAAGTTCCGTTCAAGATGTCGATGCTGCAAAACTCGAGGGTGGGCATGATGTTCTCCTCGTTGTGGATGCACAGGAGGGTGGAGTGGATAAAGGGGAGGCGGCGAAGGTGGAGGTGGAGATGGAGATGAAAGAAATGGCTGAGGAGGAACACGAGAATCATGACGAGCAACCGCCTACGGCGTCGTCTACCCCCGTCCACCGAAAAACCTGTGAATCAAAGCAAGAACGACAGGATCTGGAAGAGGCGAACATGCAATCGCAGCTTGTCACACCGTATCCAATTACCTTCGACGCTAACGAGCAAGAACAGAATGACCTCAAGAAGACAATATTCCAGTCCCAGCTGAGTATGACGTACGATGCTGTTCCTGCCCTTATGTCTGTGTCCGTGGAGGCTGGTGCGAGTGTGGGTGTGGTTGACGAGAGCGAGGTACTAGGGCCATGGAGAGATGTCGAGGAAGGTGTTGAGGCTGTGGGGGTAGAAAGAGGTGAGAGAGTGCAGGAGAACGTGGTAAAGCAAGAGGAGAAGGAGAACGTGCAAGAGACGGATCAGGAGGAGGAGCATGAGAAACATGAAGAACAGCCACCTGCGGCATCTACTCCTGTCTACTGGAAACCTGGAGACTCGGAGCAAGAACGACAGGATCTAGACGACGTCTTACAGTCACAGCTTGCGACGCCATATCCCGTCACCTTTGATGCTGACGGGCAAGCACGGAATGACTTCAAGAAGCCGATATTCCAGTCTCAATTGAGTACGGCAGACGACGAGGCTGCTGTGCCCGTGGAGGTTGGTGGAGATTTGGACGTGGCTGATTCGGAAAGTGAGAGTGAGATGTCTGCACGGGTGGGAGATGCGGAGGAAGGTGTTGAGGGTATGAGGCTGGATACAGAAGAGGTCGAAGGGGCGAACGAGGAGAATGCAATGGGGACGAGGGTGAAGGTAGACCTGGAGGAGATGGAGGCAGACCTGGAGTTGAAGGGCGTTGCCAGTGGTAGTGCCGCCGAGATGCAGTATGAAAGTCTTTGGGACGGTGTATCACACACCACCACTGATCCCGACGAAGGATGCACCCCTGCGAAAGAAGAGTCGCTACCAAAGGAGGCTGCCACTGAGCCCACCAGTCTTGGTGTTACACCGCGCTCCCCATCCATGATCCTCGTGCTGAAGGACAAAGCAGTAGATGCCAATCCTACTGTCACCGGACTGCACCAACGACCATTTCCTGAAGCTTCCACTCCAGTCACTGGCCCCATCGCATCAAGCTCTACTTCCTCCTACCCAGCGGTCGCCAATTTGTTCTCTTCATCGCCCTCTGCGCCCTCCACATACGTACTAGGCCGGCTGACACGACGATTCTTTGCGCAAAGCTGTTTGCCGCCGCAATCTTGGTTGCGCTCGTTGGGGGTTGCGAATACGGACGCCATTGCAGTGGCAGAACACGCTGGTGATGAGAAGGAAGGACCCAAGACAATTCCGCTCGATTCTGACCCTGGCACCGTTATTTCAAACGATACGCCTATCTTGGTGGAAGAAGATGTGAATGTTGAGCTAGGTGTGGTGCTACCGGGGGAGGGTGAGCCGGACATGGAGATGGAGGCTGTGGATGAGACGTCGATAGCAACGGAGGAGGAGAGCGAAATGGAGGAAGTTCAATGTAATGAAGTGGGGGAACATGAGAAGGGCGAGATCGATGACATGAAGCGTGGTAGGGAGGCCATAACTTCCGAGGGTCCAGCTGTTGAAATCGACGACCCTGAGACGGAGATGGACGAGAGGGCGCTTATTAAACACTTGGAGAGTGACTCCGATTCCGATTTAGCCCAGGCGCCTAAAGAGTCGAGGTTGTTAGCGGAAATTACGAAGTACCAGAAACCCAAAATTTTGAAGGCTGCAGTCAATGATTCACCTCATGTTCCCGGGTCCCCAACCCTTCCTACTCATATCCCTAGGTCACCAACTCCCATCTCCGTCGCGGATGTCGAGACACAAAGCCACGTCGACGAAGATCGGTCCAAGGACTGGACAGCGAGAGACATTGAAAATCCTTCACCAGCTTCCATACATGCTTCTTTCCGTCACTCTCAGACTCCCATTCCAACACCTATCTCTATGCTGGTAGATGTCGCAACTCTCCCCCGCCCAGCACCCACAAAAGTGTACAATTCGGAGGAAGCCGCACCACTCCACGCACATTCGCCTTCGACACTCAATTCTCACCACCGTGCTAATTCCAATATATCGTTCAAATCAAGTATAACGGCCTCAACATTAGATGGTTCAACCCCTCCTCCCATTACTCCTCCCATGAGCCCTGCCATCTTCCATAACAACCAGCCAGATTATTGTAAATATACCAACGACATCTCATTGGGACCTGAACCAGACGCTGAAGATGAATACTGGGACTTGACATACCCTGATGTTGACATCGTTTAAATATCAGTGAATATCCCGCACCTGCAATATACACCATGTATTCCTCATTAGTTGACTGTGAAGCATTAAGTACTATAGTTGCCGACTTAATCTTGTATTCAAATCAATGTACAAATGACAACTTGATGTGTGGCGATAAAGGCAAGAGAAACAGCTAAACTGTTTCATATATATACCTAAATCAAGTTTGCGGCACGTTGTTATCTTGGGTTTTGAAATGTACTGAAATACAGCAAAGCTTTGATCTTGATTGACCAGTTGTTATTACTCAGGACTTGTATAGCATATTATTAGGAGCAAGTGCATAAGACTTGGAGCTTTGAGCGAAAATCTTTACAAAAATCGCGGAAGCTTCTGAATAAAGCCGCGAGAACCTCTGGCGTCTTTGGGGCAGTGCCATTCGTCATTTAATGCCTCAAGTATGCAATGCCAGGAAGTAAGATGCTAGATTGTAAGAATTGGTCCGTGAAGTTCGGCGATCAAACTTTTCGGATGCAAATGTTAATGAAATTGGCTGTTGTCTGCCGCGTCGACGATGGCACCAGCAACGCCAACGCGACGAGAGATTATTCTTGTCGCTCTCCTTTACTTCTTCATCCGTTTGATTACACACAAATCTGACGCTCCGACGGTCCACACTGTTCCCAACCCCCTCCATGGCTCGCACACATCATCACACCACTTCGTTAATGCTTCAGCACTGCGGCCAGAACCCCAATACCTGGATGCACATCTTACATGGGGGTCATCGTCTGTTCCACAGACACGAGTGCTATCCCATGCTCCAGGTATTCCTTGTCTCGAATTCTATGCTGTTGGATCATTGAACTGGCTTGACAGGCTGGACGGTCTTTGACAGACTCTACATCTTCAAGGGTGTCGTATACATCGTCTCGGATGAGCCTTCAATGGTGCCAAACGTCACACATATATACTCAAAAGGATTTTTCATCGAGAATGGAGCAGAGGCGGTAGCTTCACGAGTTCCGACAGATGAGGACATTCGCGTGATCAGTACGAAGGAGGCAAAGACCCTCTTCGGGACTGGTGCACACTTGTTGGACGGAGTAAACGTATGTCCCACTGTGTTTTTCATCCATGTGTGGTGCTAACACGTCCCAAGTACTTTATTAATGATCCATACCAATTGTATATGCATCACCAACTTTTGCGTTATTCCAAACTTACTGACGACACACAGCGTAACCCACTACTACCATTGGTCTGCCGAACTCTGGTTTGGACTTTGGCACACCTACGCCTCCCTGGACCCAAATATACCCCACTATGGCAAGACTGAGCTACCCCCTGTCCGTCGCATCATGTTCAACCACCTCGACGCCTACCACTGGCGCGATTACGCCTCCATGAATGAATGGGTTATTCGCTCCGCCTTTCCCTCCTTAGTCATGGAGTTTAAAGACGACTGGCGGGACCGCGCCGAAATGGGCCGTCCTTTTGTCTTCGACCGTGTCGTCCTCGCTGACCGCTCCGCCTCCATGCTTACACACAACTTCGCGCGGTTCCAAAGGTCCGCATCGGCCTCATTCGGTTTGCCAGGAAGCGCGAACTGGTTTATGACGATGAGGAATAATGCGATACAGTTCACAGGGCTCGACCTTAATGTCGGTGGAGGCACGACGAAGACTCCGGTCATCACCTATATCTCGCGGCAGGAGTGGGGAAGACGTATGTTGATCAAGGAAGACCACGAGAAACTTGTTGAAGAGCTGTATAAGCTCAGGGACAAGTATGGATTCGAGGTCAACGTCGTAGCTGCAGAGAAGATGTCGCGGCTCGAGCAAATTGAGCTGGCTGCTAGGACCACTGTCAGTGCACACTTCCCCTGGTTATATCCCGGCAGCGGGTCTAACTTGCAGTTGGATAGATTATGATGGGCGTCCACGGTAACGGTTTGACGTCTCTCGTTTGGATGAAACCCTCGCCTCGTTCAACAGTCATGGAATTCTTCTTCCCCGGAGGTTTCGCGTTTGACTACGAATATACAACGCGTGCCCTCGGTATGACACATTACGGTTTCTGGGGTAATTCGTGAGTGTCCTTGTTCCTGTTCTTCGAAACGAGCCCTCATTTGTTTCCGTTAGGTACTTTACAAGCCCAGGTTTACCTGAACCCAAGTATGTCGAGGGCTTCCAAGGAAATTCAATACCCCTCGATGGCGCGCTCGTGGCTCGCCTATGCCTCGAGAGGCTATCGCTGACAGAGGAGGTTGACGACTAATATGATACTTGCCCGGACATTGTATTTATTCTAGAAGGACATGTAATCTCTACATCAAAGTACGTATGTTAGTTACTATTGAATAATCATTCATGTGATGCGATAGAACAACAAGGGTGCTGCTATGTACTACTTTCTCTCTGTGAAGTACCCGCCCATTTACATTCAACATATTTGTAAGCGTGAAAAGCTTGCGAGGATAATACAACGCATACAGGGAATTGGTCCATTGACGATTGTGAACTTCCCTGACGTTTTTGCATCTCGATCTATCGTAGCGATTCATTGCCTGTCACAGGCAAATCTATTATATCTATTATTACTCGATAGGTAAGGCGATGGATACTCGTCAAGAGGCATTACAAGGGGTCCTGACCTAGTGAAGGCGGAGGAGCGCTTTCAGCTGTCTTACTGAACAAAGGTTCGTTTAATGAGGATGGCGTGTCGGGTTCTTCCTCGTGGCGTTTTTCGCCAGATTCAAACTCATCGTTTCGGTCGTGCGGATCTGGATTATCTTCGGTGTCGGTCCACTCTGCATCGTTGTGGCCGTTAGCAGCGGGAGATGGACACTCACGTTCGTCCAAGGTCGATTGCGGGCTATGTTGGACGGGGTACTCTCCAAAAACAAAGTCTGACATCTGGTCCATCCATATGCCTATGCCTAAATTCCCGTGTAATCGAACGAGGTTCAGGAGAGAGGCGAATGCATATATCGAGACGCCAGCCACCGTGAGGAAAGTAGCCGAAGCAAGCGTGATCAGTAGGGTCAGAATCAGGAGGGACACTGAAGAATGAGTCAAGTTAGAAGGTGAAATGAATGCAGTGAGTTCTGCAGCGTACGTAAGGTCAACACCACGGTCGCGGAGAGTATGACAGTCGAAGTTAGCGCAATGATAGTGAACGAGGTAACAGCAAACAGCGCAAGGCCCCTGTCAGGCAGTCAGCTTTCCATATGAGGGGTGAAAGTTGAAAAGGGCGAACAAGAATGTCACTGCTGGTAAGACGCTGAGGAACACGAAAATGGCAATAAAGGTCTGTTCAGAACGACGCGATGAGCCGAATCTTTCAAAAGCGAACGTTCCAGAAACGACTCACTGCTACAATGGGACGTCGGTCAAAGAAGGCCTGGGATGTTCTAAGGGCAGGTCGCGCGTATTCTTGTTCGAAGCTGTAAGCTCCATTCTGAATGAGTTCCAAAACATTGAAATGTAAAGAATTGTTCGTTACTGGTCAGCGTGCACCTGCACAGCAGATACGCTCTTATTGAAGTACGAGTATATGTCGTCGTCTTCGTCCATGAGCTCAACTCGCGACATCTTCGTTGTTGTTGTCGGGGTCGACAAGAACGCTCGTCACAGCCTGTTACATCACACCCCATGACGTTCCAGCCATAATCCGGGGTTCACCGCGAACGTTCTGGCTCAACGATACAAATTTCCTCGAAACTTCCAGTTACAGGCCCTTTATTTACGACTTGGGCTTACTGTCAGTCATCAGGCGCGCTACCAACGACAAAAGTTATCTCCAGTGATTGAACCGCTCCAAAAGCTCGCTCGCCAGCATACGCGAAGCACAACTTCTCAACCCGTTTGTAACACCGAAGTCTAGCCCAGAGGTTCGTTTACTCTCTATAGCTTTAGACTATGAGCGGACAGCAGGCAGGGTTAGAACTGAATGGATATATGAAATCCTGGATCAGAATAAAATGCGTTAGATTCAGCTTAGAAAAGTTGAGCCGTTGTCTGCAGGATGTGTGCATGCAATGGCAGGCAGTTGCATTTGCACAAGGCGCCAGCATATTACCATCACAGATCTACTCAAAGCGCATTAAGGCCTCAGGTACTTCAAAAGAGTCAATGCAGTGGCTATTGTCAGTTGCAATTCTAGGTCGTTACGGTGAACTACTATCCTCCTGCAATCGTGGTTTAATCATACCATACCCGATGCCACTTCGATCGGCATTAGACATTGCTTGATTGGAGCTGTCTCCTGTGTCGATAGAACATCCCGAGGTTCTTAACAGCCTGCCCAAAACTGTCAGTAATGGCTATGGCGTTTCCAATCCATTTAGGCAGTTTGTTACGAATTGAACTTGACGAATAACGACGGTCCAAAAGAATAAGCGATGCCCAATCACCCCTGTGACGAATAGCACGACCTTCAAAGAAAAACTATCAGACAGAGTCTCAAGCCCATACGAAGCATGTACTAACCAATACTTTGGTTGACCGCATTCATACATAGATTCTCATAGAGCTCAGCAGCCGCATCTTTCTGTCCCGGAGCTCGCTCGGTCCTACTGGCTTCTTCCAAACGCTTCACGTACTGCATACGTTCTTTGAGCTCTGGTGAACCGAGGTTTGCAAATGGGAGCCCGACTATAACAACCGCACGAGCCAAATCATCGGCAAAATTCAGGCCTTCTGAGAGCTTCGCTCCGATGACTGCGAACAAAAGTGCCCCTCGAGCCTTATCATTCGCTGATGGCTGGTCATGGTTGAGCAGCCAGTAAAGAGGAGCGGCATAAGGGAACTCACAGTAGCATGCACAGTAGCTGAGTACTCTTGTAACACCTTTTCGACGTCCGAAGTCTCTGTAGGCTCAAAAAATGTCTTTGAGATCGTTCACAATTAACAGGGTGTTTGAAGTTGTCCTTCAACAGGGGACTATGCAGTACCTTCTTCTTAGCACCCAATTTGTCCAACAAACCACTCTTGCTCCACACCAGCTTTGCCGTGTTTAGGAAGTTGTACGATGGGAAGAACACAATCATCCCTGAGGTTATTACGCTTGTAAAATTGAGCAGGATCTGGCCGAGATCCGCAATCTGAAATAGGGATGAGAAAGTACGCAGCACGAGCTCAGAAGACCAGACCCACGACATTGGGATCACTCTGTTTGCCGGCTTTGTACTCCAATTCGTTTCCACGAGGGCTTTTACTGACAACAAGAGCCTGCAAGTTTTCCGCAGGAATGATATGTCCGCAAGAAAAAGAAGCAAATCTCTCCCGTGGAAGATAGGAGAAGAGTTGATTGACAACATCTGATATCTTCGATATTTTCAGTCTACGTTCTTGTCGGCTCTGGAGGCACGTACGGGTGACATCGTGCCTCCAGCAAGCACGACTGATCTTGCAGCATCCACTACCTCTTTAAACGGAGGCGAAGGGTTAAGAAGTTGGAATTTAAGTTCGACAGTCTCGTTGTCAGGAGAGCCGACTAGAGAAAATGTTACTCGACCATCTAATCAAGGAGCAGGTTAGTGTGACACATCAATTCAAGAGTGTGAGCTTTAACCATCAGTAGCACCTGTGAGCGACACAAGGAAGGCCTCGACAACTTTCAACGGCGGGATTTCGCCTCGCCGTGAACGTAAGGTGTCTATAAATCGGTTGTGACCCTAACGTCATATATTGGGCATTGAAAGAACACTTACCACCGTTTTTCTCTGCTTCCTTATCAGAATATCCAGAGATCTTCCTGGCAACTTTGCTTGACCTGAGATATTTCTCAATTTCCAGCAGATTGATCCCAGAAGCCTTTCTTCCGAGCCTCTCCACTAGTTGAGCGGGTGTCATTACCTCAACCTTCTCAATGACACTAGGTGTCTCTTTCCCGAGGGCAGGTTTACTAACTCGAGTTTCTTTCCATTCCAAAACATACTTCTTCAGCGCATCGAGAAAAACGACAAGGCGTTTCAGGTGTAGAAGGTTAGCTGGACCTAGCCGATTTTTGAACTTCGAGACGTAGGCGCAGACTTGTATGAAGGAAGTTACGAGAGTCGCTTGGGAAAGTCGAGTAGTTGAGAGAGAGAGTAGTGTTGGAATGAGATCTGCAGCAGAGTAAGAAGGTCAACAAGTTTTGAGCGAAGGTGGCGCACTGTGAGCTTCATCAATAATGATTATCTGGTCCGTAAGGTCTATCCCAAGAGCTGCTCGGGCCGTCTTTTGGAGCAGGAGGTTGTACGGGAGTGTTATGAGCTTAGAGTACCCGGTTGGTGAGTTAACAAGGATTCAAACGGGTCGACATTACTTGTGCTTGTGGTATTGCTTTGCGTGCGCCGAAATATGGGCAAGTTTGTGCCGCTCTCCCTGCGTCTGCCAAATCTTCGATGTCTTTTGGGGTTGACTTGTGATACCTGGTCAATAAATAGTTATACGGTACGCGCAAGAGCTTACAAGGATCTGATCTCGAAAATCAAACATTTTCTCCTCATCTCCTACGGGGGGGAGGTATTGGCAACGTTTGTCGGCCTTCCCTGCAGAGGATGTGAGTTTTGGAGTAGAGTTAACCATATCTTCCACGGATACCGCCTAGCATTTCTCGACAGCCCTCATCCAAATCTCGCGACTTCGACCGTAGTTCGTCATTGATGCACAGCTGTTTTCGTGAACCTAAGGCCACTGTCCGTGTACTAGGACCGGCTTCCTCGTGCTCGACGTCATCCAATATCCGTTTTTTTGTTGATGTCGAGGATGTCTGATCAGGAGGATGGTACGAGGAAAGGCTGAGACGGAGCTTGAGCCGTTGAAGCTCAGGCAGAATTTGTGTGAGTTGCGAGTGCGTCCGAGAGGCATAATATATTTTTGTGCATGTGGGCTCTTCATCGTCATAACCATCTTTTGACCCCTCAACCCTGCAAATATCAAGCACTTGGAGGGTTGGAAGAGTAGGGAATTGACGGACTTGGCCATCAGCGCACGTAGTGCTGGTGAAATGTACATCTCTTCGTTGTCCTTGTTTGATCCTTCTTCTGGAAGAAACTGGTCGTCATCCTCGTTAACCATTACCGTCCCCGGTGAAACGTCCAGTTTCTAAGCTCAGGGAATATGTGGTGAGTTGAGAGCCGCAAATCATCATTATAACACACTGGTTTCTTGACAGCTCTGGCGCGAGACATCTTTTTCAATCGGTTCTCGCGTTTCCTCGCTTCGGCAAGCCGAGCCTCGTACTCCCGCTCATCAGCCACTAGCTCCCTCCGGACGCGTTCTCTTGTTTGTTCTATAACCCAATCTTTGGCTGAACCACAAATATAAGTCACGCGTTTCTCTGAGTATTGCAACATGCGCACCATCAACCTCATCCCCAGCAACTGCGCGGAGCTTTCCGTTTTTTGCTCGGTCTTTTTCGTCTCTTAGCCAAGTCAAGCTGGCACACAAAAGACTCAGTGTTTTTCCCTGTCAACAATTGGGTTATGGAAAATCGTTAGGTAAATTTTGACTGACTGTGCCTGTGGGACTCTCAACAATAGTTACTTTTCTCTGCTCGATTGATGTGTAGAGGTGACGCATAAGCTCAACCTGTATTTCATATGGCGGGTTGAATGGGAAGCCTAGAAACTCTGAGGGCGTTGGTAGTTCGATGTCAGGTGGTATCGTCATAGCGGTCAAGCAAGGTTGAGAACAGAGTGTCACAAGTCGAAGAAAGAACTACTTCCAATTTGGAGGTACGTTATCACGTGCATGTGATGCCCAATCACAAGACCGCGTCATTGTCACACTGAACTTACAGACCACTTGCAATGCTGGAGGCACTAGGAACTTAGGAACTCAATAGCGAGCCATTGGATACTATGTTAGGTCTTCCGTCGGAATTGTCTTCTCGAAGAAAAATGACTGAAGTTGTTTATGAATCAATCCTATGGCGAGAATATACAACAGAGCTTGACAAGGGAACTGGGCAGACTATGTAAATCCGTACTCTGGACCCTGCAAGTCGCTCCTCTCCTTGAGTTCTTCTCGTTTTCGACACTGCCCAAAGATTCGTTTTTCGTTGATGACGATGGTGTGTTTGTTCAGAAGGACGGTGTGAAGATACGCTGGGATTGAGCTTTGCCTGTGAAGTTTGGTGCCAAGAATTTACCTGGGCAAACTCAGACTAGATTCGAGAGGCGAAATTTATCTTCGTACATGTGGTTTCTGCTTCGTCGACATTTGAGCCTTTCTCAATCCTACAGATAACTAAAATACTTGCAAGGTTGCAAGATGGGGGCAGCGGTGCACGTAGTGCTCGTGAGATGTACATCTCTTCGTTTGTGCGTGTTGAATCCGTCTTCTGGAAAAAACTGATCGTCGAATCGCCGGTAAAAGGTCCCATTTATAATCTCAGGGAATATGTAGCGAGGTGAGAGCCGCAAATCATCGTTACGACACACTGATTTCTTGACAGCCCGAGAGATCTTTTTCAATTGGTTCTTGCGTTGCCTAGCTTCGGCAATCTCGTACTCCCACTAATCAGCCTAGACCCCTTCGGACGCGTTCTTTTGTTGGTTCTATAACAGATATTATTATTATAAGTCATGCGTTTCTCTGAGTATTACAGCCATGCGCACCATCAACCTCATTCCCAGCAGCTGCGCGGAGCTTTCCTCTCCGTTCTCGTCTTTTTCGTATGTCAGCGGAGTCAAGCTGGCACGCAAAAGACTCAGTTTTTCCTTGTCAATTATTAGGTTGTGGAAGATCATTAGGTAAATTTTGGCTGACTATGCCTGTGGCACTCTCAACGACAGTTTACCTTCCATTGCTTCATTAATATGTAGAGGTGACACGACGCATCAGCTCAACCTGTATTTCGTATGGTAGAAACGCGGGAAACTCGAAGGGAGTTGATATCTCGATGTGAAAGGCATCGTCATAGCAGATAAGCGACGCTTAGGAGGAGTCAAGAGCAGGAGAACTTGAAGAAAGCGCGTCGAGGTCATATCTCTGTGACAATCAATCACAAGGCCACATCGTTGTCAGCGCTTCACCTTGAGTGCATTTTGTTGGTATCTGAAAACTCAAAGTAGAGTGGAAAGTTCCTATATCCATCATGTAGATAGGAATGACTCCATAACAGAGTCTACTTGCATGTTGGGGCCTAGTGGTAACTTGAGGCTGAGGCTCAAATGATTGATCGTTCTCTCAGTGACTTTATCGTCTCAGGCGAGTAGCCCAACTCCTCCATCACCTACCCAAACAAAAATAGGTTTAGAACCAACGTCAAGATCGATGGCAGATCACATACCTCCGTTGTATGCTCCGACAGCCAAGGAGGAGGCATACGAACAGCCATTTTCTTCCCATTGTAAGAAACTGCTGGCGCCACTAGTTTCAGCTTCCCTGCCCGAGGATGCTGAGCCACATTAGTAAGTCAATGTACCGTTCTCTTCCTTCAAGATTGACTTACCTCAACCTCGACTGTGACTTGACGTGCAATCGCCTGATCATGCCAAGACATTTAACAAACTCTGCTATAACTGCATAAGGGAGTGACAAGGACTAACCTGGGGATGGTCAAATGTCTGCTTTATATTATTGATAGGGCCGAAAGGTACTCTGCGATTAATGAAACAATTGACAGCTGTGTATTCAAAATTACGGATTGGGGCTTACCCGAGTCCAGTAAACCGCTCAATCCAATGTTCTCTCTCCTCTTTCATCAACGCGTCCGAAATAATGCGGATGAGCTCTACACGGTTCGCAACTCGTGCCTGGTTCGTCGCAAACCTGGGGTCAGTTGCAATTGCAGGGTCGCCGAGAATATGCTCCGCAAGAAGATTGAACTAATTGGCAGGAATAAACATCAGTCCTCGGGGACAAAAGGAACTTCCCACCTGTTTATTATTGCCTGCACCAATCATCAAGAAGCCATCCTTGCAGGGGAATACTTGATAGGGACAAATAGACGGGTGAGCAGTTCCGTGCCGGGAAGCCTCTTGGCCAGCAATCAGATAGTTCGACGCAATATTTGCAAGCCCCGCAATCTATTGGAAACTGATTAGTTTTCGGTGGTAACGGTATACTCAGAAGGCCTTTACTTGAGTTTCAAACAGGTTACAATCGATCCAGACACCCTTTCCAGTCTGTTGACGCGACAGAAGTGCAGCCATGATAGCCCCATGCGCGTAAAGTCCAGTCGCAATATCCGTGGCAGCAACTCCGACCTTCGAAGGCGGTCTGTCTGGTTCTCCCGTTCTAATAGAGTATCAACGTGAGCAATACTCTCTTCTAATTGAACAATAACACGAACATGTGCATGAGCCCGGCTTCGGCTTCGACGATCACATCGTACCCAGGGGCTTCCCTGAACGGTCCAGTTTGACCATAGCCTACGATTCCTTGTTCACGACAACACAATTGCGCACCAAATACAGTATCTCGCACCTGTGATAGACGCGTAGATCAGATGAGGATTGAGCTTCTTGCAGTCCTCATAGCCGAGACCCATGGTTGCAAGCTTCCCAGACACAAAATTCTCGACTAGGATGTCAGAATGTTTGATGAGTCTCTGTATGATTTCGAGCCCTTCAGGTGTCTTGAAGTTGACTGTCATCGACCGCTTGTTCCTATTGACCGACAAGAAATATGCAGCCTCTGGCGGAAGATGACTCGATTCAGCCGGTGCGGACCTGAGCAGTGGTGCAGAAGGTGGGTTCCACGATCCTGTGTATTGTACTCAGTGCTGACGCCAGATTGTAGTTGATAGGTGGCCTACTAGTATCGTCTCCCCTACTGACTTCTTCAACCTTGACCACATCGGCACCAAGGTCGGCCAGAAGCATTGTTGCTGTAGGGCCTGCTAGTACGCGGGTCAGGTCCAGGATTTTGATTCCATTGAGGGGTGGAGGCATCTCAGTGCTATCTGTTCGTTGTAAATCTTTCACTGGAGGCTGGTAATGACGTCGAAGGATAGTACACGGCCTGCCGGAAATAAAGCATCCAGCACGTAGTGGATGTGGCTGCCAGATTGCTGTTCGAAACATGGTTGAATTCTTGTTCTCTGCATGTTCAAAGCGCCATGAAGGTGTACCATGGAGTGGGAGTGGCCCGGATCAAAGAAGCGAATTGCCGGTTTACTTGGGCGGGTCACTAGAGAGTTCATCCATCTGAGTCTTCTGTCCCAACTTCAAAGCAACCCATCTTCTATGTTCAGTGTTCATTATTTCATACATGAACAGGAGTGAGGACTTTTCTAGGTATTTATGATCGCCAACTTTTCAGACTTCTCTTTACCGACTCCGATAACTTCTCTTCCTGATTTGGATTTTCCACCACTCCACCCACTCCTGACCTCCTATCTGGTCTCTGGTGGATGTGAAGAACAGCAACTCCCAACGACATGGCTTGATCTTGACACATATATGCAATTTGAGAACACTAATTTTCCAAGCAGAAGCGGCTGTAAAATGATTGCAGATCCTGCAGTTAGAGACAATTCAAAATCATTGTAAATCAAAAGGCGCACATTGTGCATATTAATACGATGACGAAGAAGAAGAAGAAGAGCCGCTGTGATTTAATACGGAGAAGGTGTCTTATGAGTTTGCAAACGCCGAAGCCTTGGCCATCCGGGTGTGGCACGGCAAGCTTTGAAATGAATCAGCATGCTAAGTAACAACATGAATTGAGTCGCAATTTGAAGGGCTGGTAGAGAAAGGTTTACCTCCTCTTCGGACCTACTTGTATATGTGTCAGTAGATAAGCGCCTTGGTAGGGTTTCCAGAGGTATAGCAGTTGGGCTGCCCCTCGTAGAGTCGCTTTCAGTAAGTGGTGTGTTTGCTAAGAGAGTGAACATTTTCATAAAAGATGAGAAATATGAAAATGGCATAAAATCCTTTGAGTAAATGATAGAGTGAAGAGTAAGGTAAAAATTATGAATGTGTGCGGATGTTCCAGGTGGTTCATTGCATGACGCAAGAACTGATTCATTGATCGTCTGATGGTGGTTCTGATATATTGATAAGCAGATAGCGGGCTTTGGGGCCGTTCCACTCTATTACCCATCGATGTCTGTCAAAACAGCTCTTGTTACTGGGGCATCTTCAGGTGAACGTTGAACGTTGCCACGAAGGGATTTAGCCTTATTCACAAATATCAGGTATTGGTAAGGTTACCGCGATCGCTTTGCTTGTCGCCGGCTGGAATGTCATTCTGACTGGTCGGCGTGAGGACGCGTTGAAAGAGACCGTGAAAGTGGCTACCGAATCTGGGGCCACAGGAGGTCATTTTACACTAGCTGGTGATATTACAGATGAGACGTTTGTTGGACAACTTTTTTTAGAAGGAACGGCACATTTCGGTGCGTTGTATCAAGCACCCCTACCCCTGTGTCTTTGCTTATCGATGATCATTGAGGTCGGCTCGATCTCGTGTTCAACGTACGCTGTTCTGGCCAGACAAGCGGTTTTCATTCGTTCTAATTTTTCTTCAGAATGCTGGGATCTCAGCACCGCAAGTACCGATTGAAGAGCTCTCTTTGGAGAAATTTCAACAAGTTCTCACTGTAAACCTAATAGGGCCTTTCCTCTGCACACGAGAAGCAGTGAAGGTCTTCAAATCTCAATCTCCGCAAGGAGGCAAGCTCTCCCCTGCACCACAATCTGTTGAATCATAACTAAGCTGGTCTCTCAAGGTCGCATCATCAACAATGGGTCCCTTTCTGCGCACGTACCTCGCCCCCACTCGTCGCCTTATACATGCTCCAAGCATGCGATATCGGGGTTAACGAAAGCTACAGCACTGGATGGGCGCGCATTCAATATTACTTGCACTCAAATCGACATTGGTAGCATTTTTTAATTCTCCTCGCAATGTGTTTTCATAGGAATAGCGCAGGGAACGCTCACACCCACATGGCGGCTGGGCATACAACTGGTGCACTGCAACCTGACGGACGTGTCATTCCTGAAGCAACTTTTGATGTCAAGCACGTCGCCGAATCCATTGTGTACATCGCGAGCCTGCCCAACGATGTCACTGTTCTTGAATATAGTATTATGTACGTGCTTCATCATCGATTTATCCTTGCCTGAAGCATTGAAGATATTAACGGGAATACCAGGGCTGCCGGCGTTCCGTACGTTGGAAGGGGATAAGCCTACTTACAAATTTCCATTGTGGAGGTCGAGAGAGAACTGTCGGTGGAAATGATAGGAATACAAACTAGCCGTTTTGGAGGTCCTCCGAAACGATAACCTCGCTTTCCCGGACTCAGAACTGGCAGTTTACCAACTAAAGAAATGGTATTGGTCTCCGTTCCCTCTTCATCGACCTTCGGTCATGACTTCGCGGCAAGTGGCGGTGGCTCAAAACAGGCCAAGTTGGTCACACGAAGGGCAGAAAGCTGCAGAAAGGGGCAGTAAAAAAAGAAGTGCTTGTGAAAAGTGTCAAAGTGAAGTAAAGCTTTCAAGTTGAGAGAGGGACAGTGCAGAGAGAGGAGCGTGGGGAACACGTCTCTTCGCCTATGTTGAGAGATTGTGCGAATCAAGAAAGGATGGTCGATCATATTAAACATTCTAGAAGTTCCCCGCAAATAGTGACCCAGGGTTTTTAGCATCGCCCATGTCGAGCAAGTTTCTCAGTACGGAGCCCCGGCCTAATCGCTGTACGGAATGAAACATAAGAGGCAAATACCTGCCTAATAGGAATTAAGGAAGTAAAAGCGAGGTGACGGACGATGTAAGTAATACTTGTATAACAAAGTGATTTTACCGGAATTCCTATCTATCAGACAGGAGAATTCGACGATGTCCCAAATGCTTCCGCACTCGGCATCTTCTTGTCGCCTGTCGCCAATTGTTTAAAAGCGGGATGTTTGAAATAGTGTGGCGCCACTTTAGGGGATAAGGAAGCTATCAAAAGAGCAGATTTTGAGTGGAATGCTACCATCCTTTCAGTTTCAGGAGCCACGTAGCTTGCCGCTTACGTAAAGTATATTGGTTCTCCATTACTTGTCTGGCCGTCGTTACACCGTCCAGTTGTGGAATAAGAGGGAGACAGTGTAGCGCAAAAGTAAGTACTTATATGGCCAGTTGGACGCCGTCACGAGCTCGTTGTACATGATTACTGGCATTAAGCTTTGGCAGCTTCGTATCGAAGGATTCTGTTATTAAATTCACCAACACTGGTGCCGGGTATGCCGACATTGGAAAAACCTACAAAGGCCTATCAAGCCAGATATGTTCCTCAGGCTTTCGGACAACATATCGGGCCTGGGACATTCGGTATATCCACTGATTCGGCGTAATGCCAATATTAATCCTGACAAGTGCTGGCCAGGAATTAGTACTTAGCAGCCTTTTTTGTGCGCAAGGGAGGAATTTGGAGCGCAAAAAAAAAAAAAAAAAAAAAAGACTTGCATTTCTGCACTCACTTATTACTACTTCTCTGATGCTCAGTTTGTACTGTTTTGTGTGGATAAATTCTTACAGGGCCTGATATTTGAAATTTGATCAAGGACTATGACTGGAAAAGATTGTCTTACTAGGAAACAACTTAATGTCCACGGACAGACACATAACGTTGTGCAAGCTGTCCTCGGCCTCATTCATAACTCGCCTCCACTTCACCTGTACAACTCCTACTTTTTTTCTTTTCCTTTTTTTACAAAATGCAAGGTTGACACATGAAAACCTGGAACTTCATGTGCAGTTTTCTCCCCCTAATCGAAGAGGTTTATGAAGAATATGCCAATGGTGTTTTAACATCTACTTCAAGTTGTATTATGTTGTTTAGCGCATTACCTAAAAGGGGCAGCGCTGCTGTACTGAGCGCAACGTGGCAAACTCTTATAAGTGCAAACGGTAAACCATTGGCTGATCGATCTGCTGGAATATTGTAAATCTATATAATATTGACGACGCCACTCGTAGCGGGCTCTGCGGCGCTTTAGCTCCGCCTTACGGATCTTGTTCGCCTCTATTCTGAGTGGCGCGTAAGGTGATCACCGCCTGGCGCGAACGAAGTTTTGCCGGGCAGCGATGGAAGACTCGCAGCAGGAGAAACTAAGGAGAAACTTATACGCAGATCGAGTGTCATCCCTTATTTATAAGTAGGGTTTGCTTATGTACCGGATACTAGGTTTTTGCTATCATGCCCAGTTGGGTGTTGTTGATTGACGTTGTCGCAAGTTTGATGGACATCGCACGATCACATTCCTTCTCCGCCTCTTCTGATCATGACTACAGGACTACACCGTCTCTCTCGTTACAACTTGCTCCAGCGCGACATATCGGAACGCACTCGATTGAAACTCTGTAGCAAAATTTACCACGAAATTATTGACAAAATGATGACATTTCGGCTTGATTTCGGCACTGAAGCCAGTCACTGACAATCCCACATCCCGAAGGGTTAGTAGTACTGTACAACTCTGGACCTCATCGAGATACATGTTGTGCACACCTTACCCGCCTGATTTCATACAGAATTATTAGACTGTCCCATTGCAACTCCTCAAAGGTGATACCTACCTACGTTCATCCCAATATAAACAGATCAAATGCCCAGCTGCAGTAACAGACTAAAGGGGAATCCCAAATTTCCATACATCAAATAACGACTGGAACGAGGGGACAACATGTGGGCGTGTGGGTGAAGTAGGTGGGAATGTCATTGCCAGGATTGTAAGTTTGGCTCGCTTAATACTTAAAGGCACAAAACCCATAAGTATCGACAGCCGCAATTTGAGCAACCTTTCTGCTACTTGTATTTGTCCATGATCCCATTGGAAACGATGGCTTTAGAAAACTTGCTTGCTCTTACTCTCGCTGCCATCGCGTTTGTCTATTTGAAACGCAAGGTCTCTCCGACTCTGCCCGTGCGCTTGCCCCCAGGGCCACCAGCAGATCCTCTTATCGGTCATCTTCGCTCAATACCTACTGAAGGGCAAGACCTTTTCTTCTATGAGCTAGGGAAAACATACGGTACATACCAAAATGATAAGGGTGTCTGAATGCGAGCTGAGGTTATAGTGTTACTGGTTCCCAGGAGATGTGATCCAACTCAAGGTCCTAGGCCAGTCATTGATCATTCTAAACAGCGTCGAAGCAGCCGTAGATCTTCTTGACAAGCGTAGCTCTAATTACAGTGATCGCCCAAAACTTCCTATCTATGATCTGTACATGCAGTTTGCTTCGTCTTTATGAAACGCGTCTGAAGATCGGCTTTCCTTTTCAGCATCGGTATTGGCGACTGCCTCGGGTTCGCAAGATATGGAAAGGACTTTCGTTTCCAAAGAAGGATAGTGCAACAATACTTCAACACCAAAAGGCGTCAAGAGCATCGACCTATACAATTGCGAGAGGCTCGTATTTCTGCTGCCCAAATCCTGGAGAAAATAGATAATTGGTACAATATACTGCTACGGTCAGCAGAGCAGGTCTGTTTCATTCACTATTCCGGTGACTAACGTAAATCGTCCAGATTCTCGGCTGGTGTTATCGTTGAAACTGGCTATGGTCACCATATATCTTCGGCTGAAGATCCTTATTTTAAAATGGCCGAAGAGTGCTGTGAAATAGCAGCAAACTCGGGCCATGCTGGCGCTACACCAGTAGACCTCTTCCCGTTCCGTGAGTTCAATACAAACTCTTGTTGTTCTCGTCTTGAAATTGGCATTTTCCTACACAAGTCCGTCATTTCCCCTCGTGGTTTCCGGGAACATACTACGCCCATTTTGCTCGAAAGTCATTCCCAGCATTCGAAAGGCTGCGAAACTATCCTTTCTCCCAAGTGATTGATCAGATGGTGCGGTTGTGGCGTGCCTTACAGATAAACGGGTATTTTGAAGATGGTTATTCTAGGCAAAGGGAAGAGCCCAACCGTCTTTCTTGTTGACGCAATTGGAGTCATTACGCAACAAAGGCGATCAAGATACCAGTACCATTAGATTGGTTCAAGCAGCCTCCATGTTCCTTTACATAGCAGGAACAGAAACGGTAAGTTGTGATTATCGATGGAACCCTGCATTACCAAACATCACAACTACGCCAGACATCTTCTTCGTTGGCTTTCTTTGTCTTGGCGATGGTACTTCATCCCGAATGCCAGGCGCGAGCTCAGGCAGAGATCGAGGCTGTGATTGGGCTCGATCGTCTCCCCGAGTTCCATGACAGAGAGAAACTGCCATATCTGGAGTGTCTCGTGCAGGAAACATTGAGGTTAGTTAGCCATCAATTTTCATAAACGAAGGTTCTCACATCTGCTCGCAAAGATGGAATCAGGCTGCCCCTACAGGTGCGACGCGCCGTACACTTACCTGCGTTGGCACTCATTGAAATGACAGGCGGTCCCCATAGGTCAATGGAAGACGATGAGTACAGGGGAATGTTCATTCCCGGTGGCTCTCTTGTTATTCCCAACGTACGGTGCGTAGGCTTTTAAATGATTCACCTTGTGGGGTAGACTTGGAATCTCATCCACATATCCAGGGCGATGACACTGAATAATGCTATATACAAAGATCCGTTCACATTCGATCCGACGCGGTATCTGCCAGCTCCCGAAGGCCGAGGAGAACCGTTCAGCACTGTTCATTTTGGCTTCGGACGGAGGTGAGAGGATTGCAGACTCATTCCCATATTTTGTCAATTTATTTTGTCAGAATTTGCCCTGGTCGTTACTTGGCGGATGATAGTCTCTGGATTGTAATTGCGACTACATTGGCGACGATCACCTTCTTGAAACCACTGGGAGAGGATGGCAAGGAAATCATCCCTGAAGTCACTCCAATTACCGCTGGAATCGTAACGTACTTTGACCTTTCCTTTTCCTTTTGTTATGCATATCCATTCTAACAACATTCCCTTTAGCCATCCAAAGCCATTTCAGTGCCGGATACAACCTTGTACGGAGAATTCCGTTGAGCTCTTGAAGCAGTCTGTGGAACATTAATCAATTCCACGCTTTCCTTCCGTTGTTGGGGTTGTTCGGAAAGGTTGTCAATTAACATGTCACTTGTTTTGTACCCTTCCTTATAATATCGATGGTATGCTCAGCCCCGCCGCCTTCGCAATTCTGACTATTTCCTCTGCCTGGAGAATGCGGAGTATCACCCCCACAAAAATAGTCATAGAGAGGCAAAGCAATTACCTGTTTCAGCATCGGAGCATCGACCATCTCTCCATCAAGGCCGATAGCGCCCTTGGCTGCAGAGTGAGCTGATTGCATACCGTGAAGTATTTTCACAGCACGAAGGATTTCTGATCGGTGGGATTAAGAAACCTTTAACACGTAGGAGAAGGTGGGACCTGCCTTGAGATGTTGGGACGAAGGTAGATTGTATGATATCCACCTGGGCGGGATGGATGGCTTGCTGTTACAGGATCACCGGTAGGCTCGCATGGCGCAACACTGATTCATACCTTTCCCGTGAAGCCAAGTTGTCTTCCATCGATGCACTCATCCTTGAGATAGTCAAAGTCTTTGTAATTTACACATACCTTGTGAAAGTCCAGGTAAGTAAGTACGGTTGAGGGGCCAAAATGGGAAGACAAACCATGTCAATTGCTTCCAAACGGAAGGCCTTTGCCCAGATGGCGATCTGAGATCGCGTAAACAATAGTTCACGACGAGATGGAGTGCGTATAATGGAGGTATCGGCACAGTCTTTCGAAAAAATCAGGTGTGGTGGCAAGGCATTATGAAACGACTTTACAGTCTTCAGCAGCGAACTATATTTCTTAGTAAGAGTGTATGGAGATAAGAGAATCTGCCTAACCAGTAATGCCGTCAACCGTCCTCCTGATGCAGCACCTACTTGGGACTTCCACCCGGCAATCTCGCCCAAATTGAACGAAGCCCTAGCGCTCTCGATGCTGGGAACGATGTTCAGGGAAGTCGCACGAGAGGCTATTTTCGAGGCCTTGGCAATGGCGGATGACACGTAGTGAAGATCTTGCGCCGAGTGTATCTTGGGCAGTATCAGAGTACGTACAGCCGCCGAACGAACCTAAAATGATTCATCAACCAACGAGGATTTTATTTTGAGGCGAGGACTCACAATATCGGTGATATCGTCTTGGAAAAAGGGTGTGCTAATATCATTTACACGAACGGCCACACGTTCGGGATTAGGAAGACTCTTGCCCTGCCTCCAAAGTCAACAGAAGTCATTACGGGTCACATATGACAATGTCAACCCACACTAAGAACGTGAGAGAGCCTATTTCTGGCATCCTTTTTGTCGGTAGATGACGGCGAGACACTGTCCTCTAGGTCATATATAATCATGTCGGACGCTGAAGATAGCGATTTCCGAAGCATCCGATCAGATGAGGAGGGAACATAGAGATATGACCGCCGCAGGACGTTGGTAGTCATGTTTTCTGGCTTTGAACCAAATGAGCGGATCAAGTGAGCAGAACAAGGGCGTGAAATTGTTCCAAAGACATTGTGAGCACAATACATAGATGAACTGAACTTGAAGTTGGCTGGTCACTGTTGATGACAGCCCTGCCTTCTGTTTGGAACGACTGGTGGATAGAACTCTGATAGCCGGCTGTTCAATTATCAAACTTGGTCCGAGTCCTTCAAGCCCTGATTTTCTTGTTTTACCCCCAAGGTTTCCCATTCCTTTGAGCTTTGACTCAACCATGGGTAGGTATGCTAAAAAGTTGCACCTCGACTGCCTGGACATTGACAGGAATCCTTTTTGATGTGAGTGAAACAATACCCGCTAAGTATGTAACATATTCATCAAACACGAATCATGTGATCCATTGTGGGCGCTTCTTGGACGAACGAACCATGAACTTGCCAATGCCCTACCCTGCAAAAAGGCGTGGGTAAATGTCATAAATCTCGCTCACAACGATATAAAAGCCTGACCTGCTAGTAGTTGGATCGTGTCTCAGGTTCAATGGGGCCCTCAGCATCTACAACGACTACGGCCCTACTTTCCATTACTGCGATTGCATTAGTTGCATGGAAGGCCAGACTATCCAAGGAACGCAGGCGCCTCCCTCCAGGACCTCCCGCAGATCCTCTTATAGGGCACATTCGTTTGATCCCGCCTGAGGGACAGGATATCTTTTTCTATGAGCTAGGCAAGAAATATGGTGCGCTTCTTCAAAAATGCGACTTCTTTGAGTTCACACATTACTAGGCGACGTCGTGCAACTCAGGATCTTGGGTCAATCCATGATCATTTTGAATAGCGTCGAAGCCGCTATCGACCTGCTCGACAAACGCAGCGCAATCTATAGCGATAGACCGGACCTTCCTATCTTCGAACTGCAAGTGACTGTTAGTCCTCAAAGTATTGCTCAATTCATTCACTTCTCTTTTGACAGTCTCGGCATCGCAGATACACTGGTGTTCGAAAAATATGGCAAAGAATTCCGGCATCAGCGACGTATGATCCAGCAGTATTTCACCAACAACAAGCGTGCAGAACACCATCCTATCCAGACCAGAGAAGCCCGGGTTCTCTCTGAGAAGCTGCTCTCCGCTCCAGAGGATTGGTTCAACTCACTAGTGCGGTAATGGTATGGAATACGTTCACCAGCCCAGGCCTAACCTGTACCCTAGGTTCACGACAGCTGTTATTATCGAAATCGGATATGGGCACCAAATAACATCCGACGAGGACCCGTACCTTAAGATCGCTGAAGAGTGTTGCCATATAGCCAAATTCCTAGGCCCACCCGGTGCTACACCGGTCGATCTCTTCCCGTTCCGTGAGTTCTCATGCCTCAATGCTTCCTACGCGCTTCCACTTCTAATTTCATTTAGTTCGCTACTTTCCTTCGTGGTTCCCTGGCACACACTATGCTACATTTGCGCGAAATTCCTACGCTGCGTATCGAAAACTCCGCGAATATCCATATGAACAAATGCTAAAGCAGATGGTATGCCCATTTTGATAGCCAAGTTGTATAACATGCTGATGGTCACTCAGGGTAAAGGGGCGGCTCGGCCATCGTTCTTGTTATCGCAACTAGAAGGCCTTGATCAGAAGGCCCCCGACGCTGCTGCTACCATCAACCTGGTCCAAGCAGCCTCAACGATCTTATTTGTTGCAGGCGCAGACACTGTAGGCCAAAACAGCCAACGGGAGCAATATACTGAATAGACACCCTTTAGACATCGTCCTCGCTGGCGTTTTTTGTTTTGGCAATGGTACTGTATCCTGGTTGTCAGGCAAAGGCTCAGGAAGAGATTGACACTATCGTTGGGAATGATCGACTTCCAGAGTTCCACGACAGAAAAAGTCTACCATACTTAGAATGCCTGGTCCAAGAGACGCTGCGGTAGGTGTTGTGTAGATTATACGAGACCTTCAAATTTATTTGCTATAATAAAGGTGGAACCACACTGCACCCACAGGTGAGCCAGCATAATTTTCTCTGCAAGACGTCTAACGATTGTTTGGTAGGTATCCCCCATAGAGTAATGGAGGATGATATTTACAAAGGCATGTTGATACCCAAAGGTTCTATCGTTATCGGGAACCTCAGGTGTGTTCGATCCATGGTATTTAGGGGGGGGAAGTTGATTCATTTCTAGGGGCATGACTTTGAACGCTTCAGTATACCAAGATCCCTACAGATTCGACCCATCCCGCTATCTTCCGAAACCTGCAGGTAGAGGAGAGCCGTTCAGTACTTCACATTTTGGCTTTGGGCGAAGGTGTGTGAAAGAGCTGTTCTACTTTTCGGCTTTCTTGATAATACTTGTCACTATCTCTAGAATTTGCCCCGGACGCCATCTAGCAGACGACAACCTCTGGATTGCAATTGCAACCACTTTGGCAACTATCAAGTTTTCAAAAGCCCTCGATGTTAATGGAAAAGAGATAACTCCCGACGCTACCCCAATTGCCACCGGTGTATCGAGGTCTTCAAACGATTTTTTCGTTCCTGGCCCAGACTAATTTGTGTGTTTGACTAGTCAACCAAAACCGTTCAAATGTCGTCTGGAAGCAAGAACCAAGGCAGCTTTGGATCTCCTGGGGCTGACTACTGAACAATGAGACACTTATTCCTCCCTCAACTTGCATTGTTTGTGGTATATATATCTTTCGATGGCTATTGTTTTTTTCACAGTTTGAGTTGAATGCGACAAGTTGCTGGTGCATTGGACTATGAATTCCAAGTCTTCGGCTTGATAGGGGTGCATTTCTAGATGTCAACAGTCGAAGTCTTCGCTCAGGGTCCGGGATTGTTAGGCCGCGCAAGAGATCTACAAAACCAGTGCTGAACCCACCAATGGACACATCCACAAGTGATTTATGTTCTGGGCAGTACGACAAGGACGCCCATCAGAATCTAAATATGTAGGAGATTCAGCAAGATAGGTGCGCAGACGGCTTCGAGGTGGAGCCATTTCTGCAAGAAATTCTGGGATGTATCGCGTACCTCGGAGGTTGTAACTTGTGACAGTTATACATAACTTGGGATGAAGCTCTTTGCGCAGCCGAGTTTGTTCCGTTTCAAGTTTCAATAAGATCCGTTCTTGCCAAGTTTTTGAACGGAGGTACTGTAGTTTGCTTCATATTCATATCTTAGATGGGGGTCGACAGAGGGGAATATTCGGGTCGATAACTCGTCGAATCTGGATCAAGCAAAGATTTTCTCCACTCTCAATATATTTAAAGAACTCGGTGTTGTTGAGTCCTGACCGCGACGGCGCCTATAAAATTAGCAAATTGGGATAGCAAGTTCGGCTCAACCGTTCATCCACCCCCTTCGAATTCATATGGAATGATTGATTTCGTATCATCCTTAGCCACCTACAACCATATCGACGTCCTTACTGCGGTCAGCAAGGGCGCCGCCCCAACACACATGAGCCAGATTTTTGCCACACATAAAGTGATTTAAGTTGACATCATAGGTGTACAGACTTGGCGACACATGCTATCATCGGACGCAATCACAATCCCAGATCTGACAAGTCCATAAAACTGACCACCTGTCCTCTTCTAAGTATGGCTCAAAGGCTCGTCTCGGGGCAATGACTCCGGCCATGGGTCATCCACTGACATCCCCTCCGAAGCGGAGCTTCACCACACCTTCAATAGCTGACTGAGTTCCTTTGACACATATGTAGTAGGAAACCTTGTGCCACTTTCTGCGGCCCTTGCAAATCACTCTTATGCATCATTCCCGTAAACACTTTGACATGTTCAAGAGGTGTAGGTAATAGTCATTCATACGAAGCATGTCTATGGTTGACCTGGGCTCTGAGCTATGATATGCCCACCGAATCAAAACCAATAGAAAAGCAGCATTTCGATGTTTTTGGTCATTGTTCTCGAGTTGTAGTTCTGAAATGAATGAATTTAGAAATTTGGTTGATCATGATCAATGCATGATACTTGAGGAAAAAAATAAAGTGTTGTCGACAAACGTGACAGGCTGTCGGTTTATGGCTCACCGCTTACGGACCCTTCTAAATTCTGTCAACTGATATGCATCAGCATGAACTTGCCCCCCATGCGTGGCTTACGCCCAGTGTGGCCGATGGAAGTGTGTTGTGAGTGGATCCGCCGGCCTTTCCATTATGCCAACCTTGTCTGACGTGACAATTTTCCTAGCAGAGAGGAATCGTACCACTCAATCAACATTACCCGGGAATGAGGAAGGGATGAGTATCCACACTCTCAGCATCCCTACCGGTTCCAGACTGTATACAGAAAGATTTTTGCTCGATTGCTATTGGAACCCAGGAAAGCCATCGTTACAAGATGTCTACCGTCTTCCTCGCTATGTTTGGTACGCTCCGTAGAAACCGTATCAACAATTCATTTAGTGACATGTGTGTTGAATGCCAATTGCGGCACCCATACTGTATCTGGCGCATTCTTGCCACTGCCACCACGCTTTGAACCTCCATTTGGACTCCAGCCATCTATCCGTCATTTAAAAAACCGGCATACCATGAGAAGAGCTTCGTCTGAACCATGTCGCTTCAAACATCCGCCGTTGGCCTTTCTTTAGCGTATTTGCTGTGGGCGTACAGTAAACGTCGCAATTCCACTCCTCTTCCTCCCAGTCCCCCAGCAGATCCTATTCTTGGCCATCTTCGATTGATCCCTCCAACCGAACAAGATGTATTTTTTTACAATTTAGGCAAAGAATATGGTTCGTCAAACACTTTTTTCATCTGCGTCTGCTCCTGACGGGCTTGAAATCGTAGGAGATGTTGTGTACTTGCACGTCCTGGGGAAGCCCATGATCGTCTTGAACAGTGTTAAAGCTGCTGTTGACTTGCTGGAGAAAAGGAGTATGAACTACAGTGACAGACCTGATTTCCCTATATTCGAGCTGTACGCGTCAAAGCCTTATTTTGTTAGTTGTAACTGAACAAGTTTTGATCCGCAGGATGGGATGGGACCCAACGGTCACGTTCCTACATTACGGAAAACAATTCTCTACGCAGAGAAAGCTTTTGCAAGGCTATCTGAACAAGAATGAATGTGTCAAGTACCGGCCCTTCCAGACTCGAGAAGCTCGTGTATTGGTGCAAAACTTGTTGTCAGATCCTGAAAACAGAGAAGGATTGCTATCACGGTGATTTTTTTCTCAGACCACAAACCCATCCAGGTCTCATGATTTGCGTCCCATTTAATCCAGATTTGCAACTGCTATCGTCATACGCTTAGTATGCGGACATCAGATCACATCTGATGACGATCCTTATATCCGAATGGCTGAAGAGGTGGGCGCTACGGCAGCAAACTCTGGTCCTCCAGGGAGCACGCCAGTCGATTTCTTCCCATTTTGTATGTCCTCACCCTATTACTATACCATGAATCTTCCCACACCTTTATTTTTTTCGTCAGTGAAAAACTTTCCGTCGTGGTTCCCCGGCACATTCTACGCCAATTACGCACGCTCAGTCCGAGGCATTGTCCGAAATCTTCATGATGTTCCCTATAACACTGTCCAGGACCAGCTGGTACGTAACACGGCGAGTTCAACTTCGTCTCTCGAAGTCTCATGCCCTCTTCACAGACGAAGGGAACTGCAAGACCATCTTTCTTGACTTCTCAATTGGAACTTCTCAATAATAACCCAGACGGAAAGGACACCAACAAGCTCGAGGATATCCTAGGGGCTGCTGGGGCGATGTATATTGGAGGAGCAGACACGGTAAGAAATACTTAAGCCCCTTTTCTCCCGTTTCTAAGATGTCATGTAGACGGCATCTTCGATGTCCATATTCTTTTTAGCGATGGTCCTTCACCCGGAATTTCAACGCAAGGCCCAGGAGGAAATCGACAGAGTTATTGGCTCTGCTCGTCTTCCCGAGTTGTCAGATCGTGATTCACTCCCGTACATGGAATGCATAATGCAAGAGTCACTGAGGTTTGTTGTCTCTTGTTCTACCTTTATAAACCCACGCTGATTGGCAACTGTGTCATAGGTGGAATCAGGCCGCTCCAACAGGCGTTCCTCATCGTTCCCTGGAGGATGACATTTACAATGATATGTTCATTCCCAAAGGATCGGTCATCATCGCCAATATCAGGTTTGTCTTGGCCACTTTGTCTCTAACTTGCGCTCAACTCCATAGGGGCATGACTTGGGACGAGAGCGTGTACAGCGAACCTACAAGGTTTAACCCTGATCGTTACCTGCCAAAGGAGCAAGGCGGGCTTGGTGAACCTTTCCCAGTCACGAGCTTCGGATTCGGGCGCAGGTGGGCTCACCACTCTGGATTCCTGTATCTTTCAATTGCTTAACTTTCACAAACCAGAGTTTGCCCTGGCAAATACCTTGCCGATGCAAGTCTTTGGATTGCAATGGCGTCCCTCCTTGCGACATGCAATGTTACCAAAGTGATAGGAGAGGATGGCAAAGAAATCATACCAGAGGTTGTGTTCATTTCTGGTATCGCAAGGTGGGACTTTCTTTCATCGTATTCCAGCAATGATTAAGCTTCTCGCCAGCCACCCGAAACCCTATCGATGCGGTATCAAGGCCCGAAGCAAGGCAGCGGAGACTCTTCTCTCCCAGATCGATACATCCGATACTTATTAGTTACCTTGTTTTTTTTATCTATGAATGTATATACCCACGGAATAGAAAGACGTTTGAAGTAAAACAAGGATGGATAAGCGCTAGTCAGTAGACGGAACGGGCAGTGTATACTCGGGGCCCACAAGGCACTGGAAGAATGACGGGTTAATGAAGCCACTTTAAATGCGTAGCCAGTGATCCCCTACATTGTGCCTGTTGATTGTATCATCAGAAGATCGACAGGGTCGTTCCTTGTATGTTCCTCGTAAGTATGTACATAAGTATGTACATTTAAAAATTTAAAGATTAGAATCACTCTTTCCCAATCATTCCTGTCCAATCGAATTTGTCATATTTTTTCTTGAACTGGAGCACCCGATCCTTGTTCAACCGAAAATCAAGTCGCTTTGGTCTTCGCCAACGTCTCGGCTCCAGCTCTAGGACGCCACCTATAATCTCGCCGGCAAAGTAACTGGTGGAATGCGATCGTGAGACAAAGTGCCCAGGTGACACGAGCCAAACAAGTAACATCTTACCTAGGGAAGTCGCCACCACCTTTTTCTCCCTCTTCCAACATCTCCCCATCGGCTGTGTCATTGCCTTCAATGACATGACCATAGCCTTTCTCCCCTTTGTAATCGAATTGCACCATGAAGTAGGGTAGGTTTGGGACCATGGCTCGCCTGAAGCCACCTGGGCGTGCAGAAAAATCGATTAGCTTCTTATGTTGGGACCATTCCGCCTCCGATGTCAGTATGGATTCCTAAAGATGGGTCTTAAATTAAGACTGGCTCAAAAATGAGGTCACAAACTTTGAAGTAACCGGGGATGAGCTCGAATTGTTCCCAAGGTAACGGCACACATTCAATGACTGTATGCTTCTGCCACTTGAGGGTGATAACTGTCTCGTGGAAGACCACGCCCTTATCTTCTTCAGCAAACATACGCATCAGACATTTCATGAAATTCTATGATTGAAGTCAGCAATTGTATCATGCCTTTAGCACTGAATAGAATCATTACCCGAACTTCGTCCCACACATCGTCGTCGGCTTCAAGCATGCTGAGGTGATGTTGAATTGGAACAATAAGACAGTGGCCCTCAAGGAGCTCGTCAACAAGGGTACAAGATAGGTAAACTCGAGTCCCCATTGCAACGACAGGGGCTTTTGGAAGTGAGTCATCTTCTCCGTAGCAGAAGTTACATGACGACAAGGCCTTCTGAGTGCGCTTGTAATCTATCAAGAGGTCAAGTATGCGACTTCGGTCATTAGTTGGAACATTCACCATGAATTGCAAACTGGCGCTTCATAGCGTCAGTCCGCATTTTTTGACGACCGAGTTTCTCGGCATTGTCGTCAATGTATTCCAAATCATTCTGTTGGGAGAAACAGGTGAATAAGCGATGGATAAAGGAATGAGTTCATGTTACGTTACCTGGAATTTCCCATCTCCCATGATGGCTCGCGCAAACTGTGCGTCGAGGTTCTTTTGGTCGGCCATGCCTGCACCAAAGCGTTCTTGTCGGAGCATTTCACCCAGAGTGGTGGTATCATCATCAGCATTGATTCTGATAACTTCACCCGTCTTCGGGTCATGCGTCTCAAACTGAAAATATAGGGCATGGATTGAGTGATTGTTTGTAACTGGCAAAGGAGCAACTACCTTCTCTGGTTTCTTCCTGCGATTGCCTGGGAGGCGAGTATCGTCCTCCTTACCGTGCCCAACATCGTACAGACGGCCTCTACCATCAAGTGTTGGCAGCACTTCTGTCCTCGTTCGCACACCAGAATCACCGCTCTCCATGCCAATGGCTTTCCGAGACTCAATCTCGTATTCTTCTTCTAGCTTTGCTGCGTCCGGTGCGCCCATGAGCTTCGCCCGGAGTACCTTAGCTTGTAGTTTGTTTAATGAAGAAGGCGACAGAGCACGTGTTTTTTGTGCAACGGACGTTGGAGTCATGACTGTAGGAATCGGTGTGTGTGATTGTGCCAGAGGTGACCCCATCCCAGACGGCAGTCTGAGGGAGTCGAGTCGACGATTTACTGGAGGCCGGGCTTCAGAAGCTGGGGATGGTGTAGAGGGCGTGCTGTCGTTGAAACCGCCAGGGCGTCGGAATGACGAGCTCCGACTGGAGCCGCCACTTCCACCAATGTCTGTGAACATTAGCCGTTTCTCGCCCCCATCAGTGTCTCTTGGATGTCGTCGTTCGGACCCGCGTCCTCTTTCTGCTCGTTTCCCTTCACGCTCATCGAGAATGCGCCTCTCTTCTTTTGCTTCTTCGAACGCTTGGAGAGATCCGAACCGTTCGATTGCTACAGTTTCGACATCACCTCCCTCTTCTTCGGCCGTCTCATAGACTCGTTTTAAGCGCATCATACGCCATTGAGAACCTGGGCCACCTGGGGTGTTGGGTTTCGGAGGTGGCGGAGGTGTATCAAAGTCAATAGAGCTAAGGTCCTTGTTAATCTCTCGCGAGCTCATTTCCGGCCGCTGCAACATAATTATAGTTATCAATGTAGTTAGACTCTGAATAATGGTGAACTTTGCAAGGCATACTTTCTCGGGATCTGGTTTTTCGGGTCGCTTCTTCTTTACTTCGATACCAAGGCTGGAGAAAAAATCGACACCACCACCTAAGGTGCGTTGACCTCCGGAAGGCTCCCCATAATCATCTGTCATTGAGACATCATCTGTTTCCACTTTCCGTCGGTCGTCCGCGGGAAGAGTCGGGACAGAAGGCGGGAGGAGCATCCAATCATCGCGCTGCAGCGATGTCTCTGTGCTTGTGCTGGGTGGCAATTTTGGGTCTGAAGGTCCAGCAATGGCCGTTGACGTTAGTTTCAAACTTTTGGCAGTTGGAATATCGGTTGCGAGTATCTGTTACGGTGTCAGAAGACCATGAGTAGGCCAATATACACTCACCTTCTCGCCGTCCATGTCAATGTTTTTTTCTACCCACATGTCGTCGTCGTCGGGATCATCGTCGACGATACGTACGTGGACGCCAGACTTGTCCTTCTTTCTGTGCTTATGTTTGCGGCCCTCGTCGTCGTGCTTTCTTTTCTTGCTCTTCCTTGCAGAGTCGCGTTCACGCGAGCGGTCGCGGTGTGAAGAGTGTTTTGATGTTACAGAGTCTACCATAGCCCATGGGTTCAAAGCACAGAGAAGCAGAGCTGAAGGGGATGTTCAACAGTTCTCGTCATATCACGTGGCTCAGATCAATATTTTATCTTGTCATCGGAACCGACAAAGTTCTGACTGCTCCTCTTTCATCTTCTACTCGTGAACGGAATGGAGAACCCAGATCCTGCCAACATTCGCATAATAACAACACTCGGCCATGTAGATCACGGCAAAACCACTCTGATGGACGCTCTCCTGGCTGCCAATAACATAATTTCTGCAAGGATGGCCGGAAAGATGAGATACCTCGATAGTCGCGAGGATGAACAAGAAAGAGGGATCACAATGGAAAGCAGCGCTGTTTCTTTGAAGTTTCATGTCATGGGCCGCGATGCTGCGGGAGGTACGTAGTCTTGTGCCTTCCGCACTTCAAATTCTGTGACAGAACCAGATTAGAGAGATCACCAAAAACCTACATTGTCAACATGATCGACACTCCTGGACATGTAGATTTCTCAAGTGAAGTCTCGACTGCTTCAAGATTATGTGATGGTGCACTAGTGCTTGTTGACGTCGTCGAGGGCGTTTGTACGCAGGTGTGTTCTGATATTTAGACAACTGTTTACAATTTTCACCCTGCGCATAGACCGTCGCTGTATTAAGACAAGCATGGCACGACCGGCTACGCCCCATACTCGTGATCAACAAATTCGACCGTTTAATCACAGAGCTTAGATTGGCTCCAGTGGAAGCCCATCATCATCTCACGCGGCTAATTGAACAAGTCAACGCAGTGATGGGCAGTTTCTTTGCTAGTGAGCGAATGGAGGATGATATGCGGTGGAGGGAAGAGCGTGAAAGACGAGTAGCTGAGAAGAAAGACCAATTGGCCGATGAAGCCGACGCGACTGTGAACGAGGAAGACGAATTTCAAGAAAAGGATGATGAAGACATTTACTTTGCTCCTGAACGCGGGAACGTTATTTTCGCATCAGCTATCGACGGTTGGGGGTTTCGGGTCGGTAAATTCGCCCAGCTTTACGCCACAAAGCTTGGCATCAAGGAAGCGAACCTCCGTCGAGTACTGTGGGGTGATTATTTTCTTGATCCAAAGTCAAAAAAGATTATTAGCTACAAGCATCTCCGAGGCCGCCCTTTGAAGTCCCTTTTTGTCCAATTTGTTCTTGAGAATATCTGGGCAGTGTATGACGCGGTCGACCTTAATCCGTCAGTAGTCTATCATGGTATGAAAGCCTATGACTGATTTTTCCTCTCAGAAACCATGAGAAGGTCGCAAAAATTGTTACTGCCCTAAACCTGAAGATACCACCCCGCGATCTCAAGTCCAAGGATACTCGCCACCTTCTTTCTCTCATCTTCTCTCAATGGCTTTCGCTATCGACATGCGTCACACAAACCGTTATTGACATCGTCCCGGCTCCATCTATCGCTCAGAGAACAAGAATTCCGAAGATGCTTTATCCCGATCTTTACGAGGCAACCATCGAGCCTAAGAACAAGCTCGAGGAGGACCTCTTTGCTTCTAATTCTGCCTCTAAGGCATGCGTCACTGCCTATGTGAGCAAGATGTTTGCCGTTTCTGCCAAAGATCTTCCCGAGAACAAGAAGAAACCTGTCACTGCTGAGGAAATGAGGGCGAAGGCACGTGAAGCCAGAGAGGCAAGGGCTGCAGCTGCCGAAGCTGCGAAAGCCGGGGAAGGAACCGAGGACCAAGCATCGACCGCTATGCCATATACGCCACCGCCACTAGCCGACGAACCCGTGCAGGTGGAGCCTGCTGCAAATGCAGAAGTGGTCCTGGGATTCGCCCGGTTGTACTCTGGGACTCTGCGGACGGGCACCTCGGTGTACGGCTTACTACCAAAGTATAATGTTGCCTTGGAACCGACACACCCTGCAAATGCTAAGAATTTAGTAACAACAAAAATTGAGGGGCTTTATGTGATGATGGGACGGGAACTTACACCGGTTGACGCTGTGCGTGCTGGAAACATTTTCGCCGTGAAAGGTCTCGAGGGCAAAGTGTGGCGAAGTGCAACGTTGTGCGCTCCAGGCGAAAAAGGCATCAGTGAATCACTGGAAAATGATCGTTTCTGCCTCATTAATTTGGGTGGTGTCAATCGTGCGGTGAGCTGGCCTATTCATCTACTAACATATACCTTTTACCTGAACCCTCTTTCAGGCACCACCAATTGTGCGTGTCGCACTAGAACCGGCTTTACCAGCCGACATGCCAAAGCTTGTCAATGGCTTGAAGCTACTAAGCCAGTCCGATCCATGTGTGGAGACCTTCCAACAGCAAACTGGCGAGCACGTTATCTTGACCGCGGGCGAGTTGCACCTTGAGGTACTCTTTTTGGTCAACCACGTCGTTGAATTCTAATCGTTTTTTATAAGCGTTGTTTAAAAGATCTCAGGGAGCGTTTTGCAAGGATTGAAATTCAAGCCTCCAAGCCTATCGTCCCATTCCGAGAGACAGCGACCAAGGCGCCAGGTAAATCGCCATGGATGGACGACTCTTTACATGCCTTTCTAATGTTTTATATGATCTAGACATGGCACCAATTAAGACGCCAAATGCACTACGTGGCACGATACACGGGTCCAGTTCTTCGAACATCGTAAAATTCACAATTCGTGCCAGCCCCCTTCCCCAGGACATCCTCGAATTCATCCTACAAAATATCAGCATCCTCAAAAAGTTCCAACACGATCGACGCGCCAAAGACTCCGCGGACGCCCAAGAGAAGGATCAGATAGCACAGCAAGAAGGCATCGATATCTACGGAGATGTAGTTCGAATGCCCAGCGTCGCTCCTGAACAATTTTGGGAGGGACTGGAGAAGATCTGTGAAGAAGTTGGGGGGGAATGGTGTGATGTGATAGACAGGATCTGGGCCTTTGGACCGCAGAAAGCTGGTGGATGCCTTCTTATCGACGCTAGGAAATCTGCGGCGCCGTTGTCGTGAGTGGCAACCTTGTTTGTAAGTTGCTATCTGACTTTTTGTAAAGGTTGAAACGCCGCCTTGAGCGCATCAAGGCCGGAGAGACTGAAGGAGAAACGGAAAAGGGTGTTCGAGACTTCGATAGCCACATCGAGACAGGCTTCCAACTTGCTACTTTCCAAGGTCCACTATGTGCGGAGCCTGTCGAGGGCATGGCGTACCTCGTTGAGAGCGTCGAGATAGATCAAGAGTGTCTCGACAAGGAAATCGGTCAGCGTTGTTTGGTATCTTGATAGTCGCCGACATTTGACTGATCTTGGATTGTTGTGAGCAGAGCAAAACCGGATGGCGCAAGTGACCGGATCTGTAATCTCCGCCGTTCGAGATTCCTGTCGGAACGGCCTTCTCGATTGGTCACCTCGCCTCATGTTGGCGATGTATACGTGCGATATCCAGGCATCAAGTAAGATAGTTGGGCACTTTGACTGCCGAAAGTGTGGGGCACTGATCTAACCTTCCCACAGCCGATGTGCTAGGAAAGGTATACGCGGTGATCGCTAAGCGGCGAGGCCGCATCGTGGCCGAAGAAATGAAAGAAGGTGCGACGTTCTTCAACGTTACAGCCCTCCTCCCTGTGGTCGAAAGTTTCGGTTTTGCCGATGGTGCGTTTCTTCTTCCGCTGCCTTAATTTTTGCGCAGCCTCATTAGTTTCATGGAACAGACATCCGTAAACGGACGTCGGGCGCTGCGAGCCCCCAACTTGTGTTCAGCGGGTGAGTGCGACAGGTTTCAGATCAGTACAACTTGTATTAATTGATCTTAGGTACGATATGTTGGATCTGGATCCGTTCTGGGTACCGACAACCGAGGAAGAACTGGAGGATCTGGGGGAGAAGGCAGATCGGTTAAACATTGCGAAAGGGTACATGGACGCCGTGAGAGAGAGAAAAGGTATGTTTGTGGATCGAAAGATCGTCGAATTTGCAGAGAAGCAGAGGACATTGAAGCGGTAGGATATCCTATCGTCTAATTTTGCAATACATCATGTTAAGGTGTGGAATTATTTATGGCGTTTAAGAGCCGTGCTTCGACTTCGAAAGTATGGTATGCTGATTTGCTCTCCTTCCTCGCCACCGACGATACTTAAACTCAGCGAATTACAACGCTCTGTGTGTTGTCACTTCTCAATGGGTGGAATGTTGAGGAAATTTGAAAATACTATGTATATTTATCTTTTGATCTCCAATAAAAATACACTCGTTGCATGATCAAGGTTGCAGCAAAAGCCGGGGGCGTTGGGAAGGAGGCTTTCTGGTTGCAAAGGAATGATCTCTTGTGGGCTGAAGGAGGTATTTTAGTTGGGAAGGGTGGATAGATAGATGGTTACGAAGTTGAATTAGATGGCACATGTGAATATGCTTAGTCATGCGATCAGAAATGTGATGTGCTAGACCTAGGCTGGGGGATGAGCTTGTCCTTCAGTGTTCCGTCGTTGCGCCCTTCTCCCGTCCTCCGAGTGTAGGGCCATATGGCCGCTGTGGCCGCCCCTATGTATTCCGACCATCATCACTCATTCATTCCTCAAGTCAATCACGCCACAACCTACTCTCTCTCGCACACCGCTCACGATGAGCAGGATCAGGAGGAATTTCATGAGGACGGACAGTTTACAACCCATTTTTGTCGTGCTCTATACGACTATGAGGCTCAGGACAAGGCCGCGCTGTCATTCAATCGCGGTGATATCATCGAAGTCTTGACCCAGCAACCCTCAGGATGGTGGGATGGTCTGCTTGGGGAAGAGCGCGGCTGGTTCCCATCGAACTATGTTCAGCTCATTTCCGACGAGGAGGCAGAACAGGCTTTTTCTGCCTCTGAGTCCTCTGGCCCAGAGACTGCAACGTCGATTACGCTCGCTGATACCTCTACAGTCGACATGTCGGATGCTATGATGCGGAGTATCAGTCAACAAGCGAACGAGGACTGGTTGGAGAGCGAAATGACATCTTCAATTAGCGGGACGACCACCTCAAATAACTCTGTGCAGGCCTCAAGTGATTTTTGGGTGCCAGATGTTGCCCCTGGTGGTCGGGTACGTCGCTAGCATCTATTACTGCATCTGTTCTGAACAACCAAAAGATATTCTACGTGAATACTCAAACGGGACAACACTCCTCCTACATGCCTGACGACTTGAATGAGGAGATGTCGGACACTGAACTTGCTGGTCTTGCGTCCCAATCGTCTTCACGTTCAGGGACAAGCGCTGGCCTCGCGTTTGGACTCAATGGCTCATTAGACTCTGCGAATTCAACGGAAAGCATGCAGGACTATGCTGGATTTGGTATTCCACGCCGTACAGGGACACCAGAACCCTGGGTACGAAAGTTGCATGATGATGGGAAGTCGTGGTATTTCTACAACAAGGTCTCCGGTCAAGTGGAATGGACTCGACCGGAGGCCCCTCCTCGCGCTTCATCTCAATCATCATCATCGTCCCCACCTCGATCAAGACCCGTAAATGGCGCCAACATCAACAACAAGCGCCTTAGTGTTTACTCTGATGATTCTGATATTCAACCCTTCGAACCCTCATCTCGCAGATCAGCTACTAACGGACACCCAACCAATCCTCCCACAGAACCCCAACTCCGGCCCGCTGTGAAGGCGGTTGCCCCTCCCGACTACACCACGGCAGAGCGCATAGCTCAGTCATTGCAAAAATCCATCGCCCCATCTTCCCCAGAACGCATCACCGAGCTCGCCGCCATAACCAAATCCGCCATCCAAGCCGTTATTAATAATGTCCAGCTCAATGGTGTTGCACGGAGACCAGAAGAAGACCGGAAAATGAACGAGCTGATATACAACGTCGTCCACGTCGTCCGCAACCTCTTATACACACTTGCAGTACAAAACCTCCAAATACCCTCCAATGTGCTACCCCGGGATGCAGGCGATCTCCCATCAACATCCCAATCACCTCTCAAACCTGCGCAGCGGAAAGTAACGGCAACACTTTCCCGCCTCGTCCTGTCTGCGCGTGCCATCCAGTATGATTCCGGCTTATTGATAGCGGATACCCTGGGCCGGATAGAAGTCGATGCAGAAGGTCTGGAGAAAGACGTGGCTGCGTTCATTCTTCAGGTCGAGCGGCTGGAAAACAATGGAGAGCTACCTCACCATAAACGCCCCAAACGGCTTCACGGTGTCTTAAGCACTGCGAACATTGGCCCAGGGCTCATTGGTGCTGGTGCTGGTGGGCATTGGAAAGGGTTTGGCTGGGTACCGGTAGAGGATGAACCAGCATCGACGCGGAGAGCTCTTGGGACGGACGTGATTGCGGAACTCAAGGAGCATTCGAATAATCTGGATGATCAATTCCAATATCTTCTGAGTGCTTTGCAGATATCCGATTCGAGCTCAGGTGAGCGTAAGCCTTTCCATCGATTGCAGCCCTTCGTGACCATTTTTTACAGTCGAGCAAGTTCGCCTCACTGGAAGAGAACTTGTGGCACGAGTTTCTTCCATGTTGGTGCTTGTCAACGATATCCATGTTGCTCGGCATGTCGATATTGATGGACCTCAACAAGATGGTAGCTCTTCAAACGGTGCTTATAGCCAAACCGTTGAGAACGCTCGTGAACTCGTTCGGACGCTTGAGACAGTCGTTCAAGCAGTCCACAACGATATTTCGGTCTTCCTCATAACCATGCAATCAGTGCGAGACTCAGACCTTTCCCAGGATCGCCAAGAGAGGAATTACGCATGGGACCATCTCGACGCCCTATCATCTTCCATGAGTGCCAACGTTTCCGTCGTGCTCGACACGCTCGATGCTCTTCTCTCCTTGGGTCACGAACAGGCTGAAATGGCTTCAGGAGACTACAACGGATCTATTGAATGGCGAATGTCGCGACTCAGTGTTCGACCTATCTCGAGTTACATGTATGATGACGAAGATGGCCCTGTCGACATGGAAATGGCCTTCGTGCGTCCGCCCGCAAAGCCCGCCAAGAATCTCGATCCCTACCAATCGTACACTCGCCCCCACGCAAACAGTGATACTAGCCACACTCTGAGTTCCTCGATTGAATATGGGTTGTCAACAGCGGAGACTCTTGTTCCTGAAGTGGAGCAGACTATGGGACCAATAATGGATGCAGAGGGCAGTCCCATGTATGATGAAGATGGTAAATTTCATTACCTCCTTGTTCGTTATTTCAAACGCTAATTGCTCTACAATTAAGGTGACGTTGGGGCTACGAAGTCGTCGCGACGGCCAACTGGCTCAAAGAAGCTGGAGCAACTGTTAGGTGACGAGTATGCCAACAAGGTCGCTGCCGATCTCAAGCCGTGGTACCTCCGCCCAACATACAATCCTGAAGATATCTTGATTGACCCAGACAATACGGTGAAGGGTGGGACCCTACCAGCACTGGTGGAGCGCCTGACCGCTCATGATCAAGTTGGTATGTTGCCCCTGATCTTCGCATGGGTATTGGCTCTCACGATCATGCTACACAGATCCCTCTTTCAATCAAGCGTTCCTGATGACATTCAAATCGTTCACGACTGTCAACGAATTATTTGATCTTCTCGTCGCTCGATTCAGAATAGAGCCTCCCCCCGATTTGAAACCGATGGAGCGGGACGAGTGGGAGAAACAGAAGAAGCTTTTGATTCAAATACGGTCTGTTATCGTGTTTACTGACGTAAGTCATTGCTAACGTATAACCGACTTCTCCAGAGTCATCAATATGTTCGTTACCATGCTCAAGGATGATGATATCCTGGAAAAGGAAGATCATCATATCTTTGATCGCATGAGAGCCTTCGTAATCTCGGACGAAGTTGCGCACATGGGGGCTGCGAAACAAGTGCTTGTATATATTGACCGTGCGGTAAGCCTTTCAACTTCTATTTGTGACTTGTTATATTTATTACGGGTTGTAGCTACGAAATGACAACAATGCACTGAAAGCAATGCCGCAAAATAATCCACCTGCGCCCATTTTCCCCAAGACTAATAAGAAGCTCAAACTTGCGGACATCGAACCTCTGGAACTGGCGCGTCAGCTCACCATCATGGAAAGCAATCTATACCAGAAGATCAAGCCTATGGAGTGCCTGCAGCGAGCTCGTGAGCAGAAGACGGAGAATATCGATAACATTGCTATCGTCATTCAAACGAGTAATCGGGTTAGTCAAACTGTTACATCAATGTATGCTTAGGCTCATATGCCTTTCATTAGATTGCGGATTGGGTGGCGGAGTCTGTGCTTAGCAAGGAAGACTCGCGTAAACGAGCAGCTGCAGTCAAGCATCTCATCAGCGTAGCCGATGTCAGTCAACTGAATGTTTTTCTTTTCAACACATACTAATGCCTCCCTAGCGCTGCCGAACCTTGAACAACTTCTCCTCCATGATCGCCATTACATCAGGCCTCAATACCCCTCCCATCCGCCGACTCAAGCGCACTTGGGAGCAAGTCAACCAGCGGAGCATGGCACAGTTCGGTGCTTGCGAGATGACCATTGACAGCAACAAGAACTTCACAAAATATCGACAACTGATGGCATCAGTAACTCCTCCTTGCGTTCCCTTCATCGGTGAGCCTGCCACTGAACCCCTTTCCCCCTTTCGTGCTGACCTCTTGTTAGGTGTCTTCCTTTCAACTTTGCAGTTCATCCAGGACGGTAATCCGGACATGCTTCCCGGTGGCCTGGTGAACTTCCGTAAACGACAGAAGGCATCAGAGGTTATCAACGATATCAAGCGCTGGCAGGCACAACCATTCAATTTCCAGTCCATTGCTTCTGTACAAACTTACATCGAAGAGTCGTTGAATCAGTTCAGCGACACTAAGGCATCGAGCGAGCACTTTTGGGCATTGAGCCTCGAGCGAGAGCCGAGAGAACGCGAAGATGAAAAGATGGCGCGGCTACTCCAGGAAAGCGGTTTTCTATGAAGATCGCTTAATTTCTACATTTTCTATGTTATATTCAGCCAGGCTGGCGTTATGCTATGTTCATAGTCTAGGATCACTTTTGTATTATGTTAGTAGACAAGCAACGGAAATTCAACACTTGGTGCGCGTGAGATCAAGTCAGGCACAAATAGGGTATAAGACAAACCAGAGGAGGCCGAATGGATGGAACAAGAGGCCTTGACATGGGTCGAGACTGAGCGGCTCCACTATACATGTAGCATTGTAGAACTGAGCCGACTTAATCACACCCAGCTCACATTCGCTTTTCCGTGCAGTAAACCACTTGGAGATCGGCACACTTTTGATGACATCATCTCATGAGCTTGCTACATAGTGTGACAATCGTCCATGCCCTAGATCGCGTGCACTCGCGAAGATTGCCCAAAACGGACACATCAATGCATAAGTTCGCCACAAAAATGGGCACAAACTCTTTCGCGCTGTTATTTAAATAAAATCAGTGTATATAGGCACACTTATATATACACTATATGGATTCTATCCAAGTTAGAAAGTTGAATTATCTGTAGGTGTGCTCCGAGTCTGTTAACACCAGGTCTCACTATCAAAATAACCTCGTGCTGTCTGGTTATGGTAACCACACGTCAAGACCTGGCACTCAACATAGATTATGAAACGGAATCCTTTATCGATTAGAAGATATTTACTATGTAGATGAGCCATTCTATAGGTCTATTGTTTTCTCATTGTCAGGCGAGGCTTGGGACTCTGAGGCTCTATTATCTCACTAGTTAGCTTTACATATGATCAGAGAGTGGAGGACCGGGAGTTTGGTGTCTCTTCGGTGTCCGGTTGTGAGGCTTGTCACTCCTATTCTCTGATTCCGACACACGATAATCACGATCATCACTCCTTCGCTCCTTCGATCGGCTCTCCTCAGCTCGCGCATGTGTCTTCTCCGTCGGATTATCATCACTTTCCACTTCATTTTCTTCATCCTCAAACGAAACAGTCCTACCTCTCGACCGGCTCCGTTTCACGAGGGACTTCCTCCGCGGCACACTAGCACTGGCGCTCCTCCTGGGAGGCGACGAGTGCCCGGCTTCAGGGGACGAAGGCGGTAGTGTGGCGTTCGACATCATTGGATCATATGAATACGGGTAAGGGTGTGGATGATGCATGGGTGTAGAGTACATTGGCGGCCCATGAGAATCCGCACGGGGGTGGTGCCTGTAATGCTGTGGGGTGAATGGCGTGGATCCACGATTCGGTGGAGGTAGGCCCCAGGATGCACTGCTTAGAGCTAAGATCTGCTGGATGGCTTGGGTCACGATGTGCTGAGCACGGGGATCCTGGAATGGTGTGTGCATGGGTTGTTGAAGTTGCTGGTCGTGTGGGTGGTGAGGTGGATATGGAGGGCCAGAATATTGATAGTAAGATTCATTGAAGTAAGGAGCACGACTGTGATGGCGAGATTGATGGCGAGTAACATCGTTGCCGTCCTCCTCAGAGTCATTGTCGTCAGAGTCGGATTCAGGCGACCTATGCCGCTGTCGCTGTGATGTCGTTTGTTTTCGCTTCCTCCTTGCTTCAGGCACTGCGACAATAAACAGTATCATCAGCGAGAACTCAATATTTCGACGTGATAAAACGCACTTCGTGAAATTTCAGGCTCGACAGGTTCAGCATCACTAGATAGATGGCTCGATCTCGACACGGAACTGTTTCTGCTTCGTGGCCGTTTCTCCTCACTGATTCTCTCCTCTATCATCTGCGAAGGCTCTAGCCCATGCGATCCTGAATTATCGACGGACTGCATAGAAGAGACGACCCTCTTTCGTTTCTTTCCTGCCGTGAGTGGCAGCGGTCGCGTCGCCAGCGGTGCAGGCTTAGGAGTTTTAGACGAGCTACCAGCCTGAACCGGAACTAGACGTAGATTGGCCTTAGATTCTACAGAGGCAGGCGTTGTCGTAGCACTAGACGGTTGACGAGATCGGCCACGAGACAGTGCCTCCGCAGCTTTTCCTTCCTTCCGCGCCTTGGGAGGAGACGATTGTGGGAGAGGAGGTTCTTCATTAATGAAGTCCTCTTCCACAGGCTCGATCTGTTCGTCGTTGGAAGCAGCTCTTTGTTTGCCCTTGGCTTTAGCGCTAAGCCGTGGCTTTCGAGAGATTGTCTCGGTTTTGGAGGGCGCGATGTCCCTCGCATAGGCAGGGATCTCCTGAAATGGTGTCCGCCGAAGTATGACTACCTCTACATCGCGGTTAGGAATTTCCTTCACCCTACTGGCGGGCGATGAAGGTGCTGACTTATCCACCCTCGGTTTGGCAGGTCCAGAACTGGAGCTACGAGCCTCAGATGAGGGAACAGAAGCGGTAGCACCTCGCGATGATGTCCGTTTTGACTTTATTAAGCGTTCTCCTGTCACCTTCGTGAGGTCCAAACGAGGAATGCCACGCGCCGTGTCTGACAGATGCTTCCGAGGCTGAAGCGTTTGTCTTCGCTCAGAGACCGGCTTTTCTGACTTTCTAGCAGACTGGGAAGGTCTAATGGGCGATGAATGGTATACAGAAAACGGTGACGAGGACCGAGGCGGAGATGACGTCGGTGGGGGTAAATGGCTCAAATAATCATCGTCCGGGGTGACAGAAGGGTTAGAAGAGGCTTGGGACTGGGGAGGCGTCTGTAATTGATGTTGGTTTGGATAACTTCGCTTCTTCCCATTCTTTTGCGGTGGTGCAGCCCTCGGGCTTGTCCATGGAGGAAGGGGGACCTCAGGGGACAAGTCGGTTGCCTCGAGGGGTACATTGTTGGAGGGTGTTGCGCGGTCTACGAATTCGATATCACTATCGCTATCCCCCGCTTTAGGTAAACGATATACGACGCTTGCTTCGGCCAAATCCCACCCGCCGAGCTCGTCTTCAGATCCTGAATCAACGTAGACAGATTCGACGTGGTGAGGAGTCTCGTCGCGTTCCGAAAGCTCATAAACCGAGTCTTTGTCCTCAGATGCAACGATATGAGAAGATGACCTAGAGACAGGCTCACTGTACCTCGATTCGTCTTCTTCGGCCTGGCTTTCGAAAATCGAGCCCTCAGTCTCGTCGACCTCGCTCCCGTAGAGCTCTCTTCTCCGTTTCTCAGCCTCAAAGAATTCCTCTAGATCCTCAGCGTTTATTGCTTCCATTTCTGATGATGGTGGTGACAAGATGTCGTCTTCCAATTCTATGCCACCATCCGCGAACGAGTCCAACTCATCGAGATCGTCCTCATCCTCGACCTCCTCGACCTCCTCCGCATCATCATATTCGGGTTCGGCAAACGCCCCCACAGGCCATGTCTGGGAGCCACGCAGTACTCCCCGGTCCTTGACTACTTTCCCTGTCATGATATCGATGATGTCGTCCTCGTCCATTGGCCGTGAATGGCGTTCAGCAAGGCCAGCCCAAATGTTATAACAACGCCTTGCAGAGTCTTCTCGAGCCTTGTGTAGGTCAATAGGCTCGAATGGCGTTGCTGAAGAGGAAGCATGTCGTTGAACCTGACGAGGAGCTGAGGAGAGACGCGGTCGTTTTGTCGGTGACGCCTGGTCGGGAATGCGACAAGGTGGGAGGAAGAAAGGACGTGTACGAGGGGGAGATACTGAAGGAGTTATAAGAGAAGCCATGGGTTCTTGGCGCTCGAGTTTGTTGCTTTCGTCCATAGCAGTCGAGGTAACTGAGCACAACAGTCAAACGCGTCCGTCTTTCTTCACGTCCACGTGACCCATACCTGCTTAGGTTGAACCACCACCCACACCAAGCGTTGGAACCGATCCTGTCTAGCCCATATGCTACACATCAAAAGCCTTATTTTTCTTTTAAGCCTCGCGTTCTGAGAACTAAATCTAATTCTACGTCATGGCTGCATCTAAGCTCTCCTTCGTCGTATTTCTGGAAGCTGATTGACAGGCTCCTCTCTCAAATCTAATGGTTTTCTTTTTTTTTCAAGCTACATAATTAATTAATACCACCTTATTATTCATTAGGCACAGGTGTTGGCCTTCAGCTTCCCCCGATGGATTTCTGTGCAACTGTGATTCGTTACTTCCATCCGGTGAAATCAGTCATACGACGGGTAACAGACAAACTCGATGTAACCGTCGTGACCCGTGAGGCTTCCAATGGACTTGGTGTTAATAATGCCAAGCCAATAAATCGGTCCAATGTCGCATTCCGGGCCTAAACTTCGTGTACATGTTTGTCATGCGCAGAAAGTAACTGTGTCGCACAGGCCCATGCTTCCGGATGACGAGCGGAAGAACCAACGCGCGCTTGGGATTAGGCCCGAATCTCCGACATTTTAAGCTTGTTTCGTCGGACTGAATGTCAGTTTTTTTCACGGAAAACCATTATGGAAATCCGGAGTACAGCCCACAAGGAATACCCTCTCACTGGATGCTCTTGTGCACATGATGCCGAAAGGTAAGGACGTACTCTCTTACTTTACGAGTGCGTGTGCACCGTGGCGTCTCGTGATAACGCAAAGATCAGATTCACGGAGGATCTTCGGATACAAACGCAACCCCTTGCCCTCGACCATGACCTCGAACACAACGAGATCTTTACTCTCGATTTATCATACAATTATCATATTTATAATACTCTCAGAATCTTTATAACAGTGTTTCTAACATTGCGCCACTAGGCTTCTTCCATCCATGTTCAGAATAACGTAAGTGTCACATTGTCAGTTGTTAGGTGGTTCAAGGCCCGAATTTCGCAACGTGCCAATCAAATGGCACCGTAGTACTTCTATAGCAAAAACGCAGAGGTTGCCTGACAGGGGAAAGAAGCACAGGTTCCTTGACAGAAACCAAATGCGTCATCATTCTGGCATGACGTCTTTTTGGCTGTACCCAAGTTGAATTTCTGAAATAGTAGTCTAGCCCGGAAAAAACATTTACAATTCAGAAGTACACGTTACGACATCTGACGTTTCTCAATAAGACAGCTCTTAACCTGTTATATAAGCTTTGCCCAACGCATTCAGTTGTCCGTTGACATCGAGGAGATCTAGATAAACTTTGAGACATTGCTTGCTCTATGAGGGGAAAGTTAAAACTTACTGTAATGGGAAGTGCTTTCGTCGCGCTATAGTAATCATTGAATTGGTATGTTTGAATTTCAACCATTGGTGATGGACTTACGAAGAACGCAAACCAGGAGTACCCCTGTATCCAATCGAGGGTATCCATGTAGGCAATGCTCGAAGTCAAAAAGTCCAATACATCTAAACAGCAAAGAACATCAGGAAAATACAGGCCACCAAGGGGAACTACACCTACCCGCATCGACAGCCGAGGTAGTGGCGAACTCTGTGACCCAAAGCGGGTATTGAGGGAACTGGCCATGCATCTGCCAGAGGTAATCGTAGAAATTCCCGATCCCTTCACCATACCTGTAACGGCATCAACAACGGCTGAGGAAGAAACTGATACCTTATGCTTACCAGTGGAACGGGATGAAGTCGATGATACATCCCGTACAGTTCGAAAGGAATGAAGCCAGCCAGGGTCTTCCGGAGGGGGCATTCGTGACGGCAGGGGCACCAAGCTTAATGCCATGGGCAGCTAGTGGCTGGATGTATTGCTTCCAGAGCTGAGCTGCAATTGCTGGGTCGATGTTCGATTGTGAGGCAAAGTCTGGCTCGTTAAAGGTCTGAAATAGCTGTCAGGGGCCATCCAAAAATCAGCGCGTGAGATGCGTTTACCAATATGGTTTTGGCACCAGATGCCAGGACAGTAGAAGAAAACGATTCAATTCCGCTGGCACCCCATTGCATGGGAATGTAGGGAATCGCAGACTGCTTGAGATAAGCAGGCGGTGAGGTGCCCCAGTTATACTGCCAGGAGATAACACTATTGGTCTGGTTAGCAAGCCTGATGTCATTCGGATTGTCGCCCTCCGCAAACGCGAGACCGCGTTTAGGATTTTTGGCAGCGATACAGAACGACGCAAGAGGGACTACAGTGAGGATGACGAAGGGGAGACGCATTTCGAGGCGAGGGGCAGCACAAACCAAGTCCGAGGCTTTATTCGATGCGATTAAGCATCGAGAGTCAAAGCTGAAAATAGAGTACTTGGTCTACACTGTGTTCTGAAGCTCGCTAAGTGTATCCTTCCAATGAGAGCCGTCGCCACGTTGAAATGTATCGGCTGACGGATAGTCGGCATTGCGAAGGGTTTACAAGATACACCATATGACTTGTAGCCACGGTGTTGGCCATTTTTTGCTGCGTCACGATGAAGCATACGCGTGCCCAAATTCATCGGTGGAAAAGTTTACGGGCTTGGTCTCTATCCCTCGGCGATATTTGGACCATGTGCCACAGTCACGTCGATCATCAGCTCCACAGCTGATGCCGTTGAGAAACAACAGGGCTTCTGAGTAAGCTGAAGGTCAAGTATTTCGTGGCAAGTAAGTAGCTGCCTTGATGGGGTTTGAGGGATCACGAGGCGGCGTTGAATGGCCATCCAAATCAAGAGCCTGAGATACACAGACATCAACAAAACCTGTGTTTCGACGACCGCTTTGATCTGGTGGTCTTCTCCAATCTGACAATCTGACCGTCTAATGACGAAAGCTGTCACTTCCCTTACCCCTCTGGACATACCGTCATGAGAAGCAAACGCGTAAACTGTGATTATATGTTTTTCTCTTGGCCTCGTGATGCTTTAATCAGACGCGGCGCGTAGTGTCCGCGCCTTTGTTTCTCTCCACCGAAAATGCCGTCTCTCTATATGCTAAGGTTAAGGATATATATCCATTGGTCGGTTTCAAGATGTCACACCGGCACATGGGCAAATGCAACATGGTTCTCGGAAAAAATGAACTGGGAGGACGACTATCGCTAGCTTTTAAAAAGAGGAGGCATTTCTGCTGTTTTATCCTCTGAAATCTTCATCGCCAATGAAGCTCTCTCCTGCCCTTTCGTCGGTTTTTGTTCTTCTAGTTTCTTCCGGGGCAGCTAACGCGTGGTTTCGAGTGGCTTGCACTGGTCCTCTCGTCTCTGGTATGCGTCTTCTACCAGTACAAGAAGCACAGAAGCACCTTGACCTACTATGAATATATAGAACGTGTAGACCCTATTATCAGCCCCAATTCTAACCCATCTAATCACGTTCATGTATGTATATAACTTCTGATTCGATACTATATGAATTAACTCTTGCTCTAAGACCGTTCACGGTGGCAGCAGTACGTTGCCCTTTGTCAGTTATGATTATTTACATCCACTCATTGCTGTTCTGTGTTAGATTTTGCTCGAGATAGCACCTTTGATAGCTTGCGTGCCTCCAAGTGCACATCATGCCTCGTACAACAGGTATGCATCAGATCCTGTGTCTTGTAGTTGAAGTGCTTACATCGTATGTAGGACATGTCTAATTACTGTATGTGCAACTTTCGGCAAAGAGGATTACATCTCACATATATTCCGAAGGGTTCCCGAAATTGTACTTCCAAGATCCCAAAACGCAACTGTTTGAGCCGGTCTCCAATGGAGGTAAACGTCCTAGAACCTGATGTAAACCGCATGCTTATCCGGCACAATCAGGTCTGTTGGTTTACTACCAGAACCGAGGCGACGGTGATGTCGTCAATGGAGGAAAGGGCCTCAAGGCGTTCCCGCCTGGTTTCAAAATGCTGAGCGGGAACCCCTTTTCTCGCTCCAAGAAGTCAGTGTTCAATTTTTGATTTGGCTGAAATTGACTCGTTACTGTGCAGGTACGCCCGCCTAGAAGGGTCTCAAGGCGAGTTACGCGAACGTGCTGTTGAATGGGCTTGTCTTCGCTACCCCGACTCAGCTGGCTACAACGGTGGGCTTCTGATTTCTTCCCGTGTAC